>PNEQ01012157.1:0-52317 GCA_003012365.1 Medauroidea extradentata | reverse complement strand
AATATATATATATATATATATATATATATATATATATATATATATATACATATACATATACATATATATATGTATATATATACATATATATATATAGTATGGTGTATATACTGATATTTTTACGAAAACTGTAAATTTAATTAATAAAATTGATTTCTTTCATAATAACACTTTGGCATGGTATGTATAATTAGATATAATCCAAGTATTTATGAATGATATTGTCTCTTAGGAGAGTTACATGAGGAGATATGTTAATGAGCAGGACCAAAAATTTGTGTAGCTTAACTGACCTTCAGATAATATTATATGTGCGTTACGTTATTATCGAGAGCTTTGACCGCATCTGATTTAAATTAGTAAGTGTAATTATTCTAAGTCATGGAATGTTGAGTAATGTGGAAAATGATTTTTACAGTTAATAATAAAAAAACTAGTGATATATTTTTAGCGTGTTTGTATAGTCATGGCAGGAATTCAGGTACAAAAATAGTTACGTTTATAGTAATTGTATGACTTCAGAAATTAAAGAACACATGTTACATGGAGATTGGTTTGGCTTGAGGTATATTTAATTGGTTTTTACATGTGTTTCAATAGTATTTTCTAATTGTGTCTTTTGTGTAGGCCTATTACCTGATTGAGTACTATGTCTTGTATAGTACAAGTGAGTAAAGAAGGTACGTTTGTCTAGATGGTAGTTGATTTTGTTTGATGGATGAGAACGCTATGTAATTTGTAAGTATTAAAAGAGTTCAGCGAATAACTATTATCAGCAATGTTTTACTGGCATGTATGTACTGGAAATGATAACATATAAAGCATAATGCAGCTATTGATAATTGATATAACAGGGACGGATTTTGGTAGTGTTAAGTTACAAAATTAAATGGTACAGTGTGCATATTATTTGGAAATATCTGATGATATTTACTTAACATACTGTATCGAATAGTTTACTACGTGATCTGCATTGGTTGGTTAATGAATGCTGAGATAATATTGCCAGGTGTGATTCGTATGGAAGATAAAGTACTTTCGAATGTATGGTCTTTTGATGCATACAAATCTAAAATGATAAGCTGATTGGAGGTTTGACCTATGTTGATAATTTGGTAGGAAGTTTGTAAAACGAATATTACAAGTGATGCTGGGCTATGGAATGAGTGGTGCTATGTAGCCCTTTACAGTCGGATAGATTGTATGTAACATTTGACTGATAGGTCTAGATTGTTACAGAAAGGACTGAAGAAGATGCTATAGATACGTGTTGCGGCTAAGTGTACTTATAACTGCAGGGAAGGCATGTTTGTTCGACAAGATTTGGAGTGGTAAATATTTTATGGAAGTGTTATTTTATGCTTCGTAATTTTTTTTGTATCAATGTTCAAATTCAGAACAAGTGTGGAAGTGAATATGGAGATAATAAAAAAATATGAATAATAAAGCTAATATAAAAGAGAAGAGTAAGTTAAAAACAAAAGAGCTAAGAAACGACATCGCAGATGTAAAATATCTTATGACGTATGAGATAATTAATAAATTTATTAATGTTAGATGTGTATAGGAAATTTTTTTTTCTGTGATGTGTTAGGAGTCACACGCCTTTGGTAGTTTTATGTATTTTTGTATAGGGTCAATTAGATTAGTTAAAAATTGAACTCTGTTATGTATGGATCAGCTCTGTATAGTATACTTTTATTTGTAGTGATCAGGTCTAAAGGGTATCGTTAATGCCAGTTCTTATTATATTTGCAGAAAATATGCGAAAAATTTATATATGTATGTGTTAGCAGGTGAATAAAACTGTAGTGGCATAGTCAGTTTTTACATTAAGATTGTTACAACCGAGTATGTGTGAACTTGTAATTTTAGTTATTTAAGCTAATGTTTGACTTGATTAGGTATGTTTAGGGTAGATAAAGAGGCGCATTAATAGTTGATATGTTGTTATTGAAGTACTTGTCATATGTTTAGGTTAAACATTGTATCAGTAAGTACATGTAAGTTTTTATTTATTTTGATTAGTGGGCTTTTAACTGACTGAAATTATATATGTGAAGAGTGAAAATGATAAATATATTAATGTTGTGATGGAAAGATCTGAATTAACTTGTTTGTAACTTTTACAAGGTGACTCTTACAAGCTGACTCTTATAAACTGACTCGTACAGACTGACTCCTAACAGAAAATGCTCGACAAAGATTAGTTTTGTAAAATAATACTCTGCAAGAAACTTCTCTCCGAGGTACAAACGGACCTGTCGAATACGGAAGGTAGCAATGAAATTATAGTTTTTATATTTGGTAGACAAATTCAGCTCGCTATGTTATATAAAGAATGATGTCCGCCATTGCGAATTACTGTGTAACCGTGCGTGAGGTGTAACTTGCCGTTAGCAGCTGTTAGTGTGCCGACAGCTCGCGCCCTACTGAACCTGGGTTCGATGGGATGATTACCTATTTTCACTGTTTTAGCAAATTTTAGGTTCATCTTTTTAAATGTTCTTTTTATGAACTCTTGTAATTTTGGATAATATGAACTATGATGGACTCATGTAAACTAAAAATGAATAGCTGTAGTATTTGAATAAAAAAATTACTGGTCGAACCTTTCAATGTTTTTTGGAAGAACTATAATATTTGTTTCTATGCGGACTAATGTGATTATTGTATTCATAGTTAGATTGTGTGTCCTACTATGATAAATGTGTGTAGGGTAGGAAGGCGGGAGAAGACGAGTAATGTAGAAATGCTAGTTCTGTATATAAGTTAGACATCGTGTTAGTTAATATAAGTAGGTTTATAATTTTTCTTTATGTATGGAAACATTTAAGAATGGTTAGCGTGAGTGAGAGATTTGTTCAGTGCTCAACATCGATGACTTTAGCGGTGGAAGAATGGATATGTTTTAGAATAGTTGGGTTCAAGTCGGATTGAGAGCTGGAATATATATGGAAGAAACACTTGAAGGTATAAAATATTCAAATTCACTTACTATGTATAAAGTGAATGGAGAAAATGCCTGAAGCTTTACACATAAGAACTGTATTTCCTGCTCATTAGTATAATACAGTATAATGTATTTTACATTCATGTTGCGCATCGTATATGATGTCTGTTGTAGGTGAAAAGTGAACGTCTGTAACGGACGGGATCATCCAGTTATGAAAACTAACTAAAGGGATAACATTCTATATCTATTCTTATCAACTGTGTCCGCATCGCGTATACATATCTGCAATATGAATTTAAAAACATGGAATAATATAGAAACGCGACTACGATTTTATGTGTAGCTATAATACTATAGCAAGTAGTTTTCTTGTTAAATAAATCTTTGATGATTGTTTAATTTGAGAAGGCACTAGTGTTAATCTGAAAGGGAATTGTGTGTGATGGCACTCACTGAGACGTATGATGTGCTATGTTTTGTGCTTTCGGTGATGTGTTCGGAATATATGTACATAGTTCTGTGTAGACTAAAGAGAGTGTTTGTGTCTGTGCGTCAAGCAGTGGACATGAGTTTAAGTATGTTTAGTCGACTTTTATAAAAGAATAAATGATTATATGTAATGTAGTAAGGTTATACAGTAGATATGTATTTGGTTTCTTACCCATAGTCGATCTCGATGTCATCAGGGATGGAACAAATCACTCAAACAAACAAGCAACCAGGAATACAAGAAAGGAATTACATATAGTCTGAAGTCGTGTAAAGCAACGTTCTTGAGTGATCTCGGAATAAATACGGTAAACAAAATGCGGGTGTGAATGTACTTGTATTCGAACCCACGATCTCCATATTACAAGTCCGCGCGCGCAACTGTCGTGCCACCTAATTTTAACACAATATACATTTATTTTGATAGCAGTACAGTGCGCGAGTATTAGACGATAACATCGTACTGGTAGAAGTCTAGTTAATTCATGTGCATGCTTTGAATTCAGCAAAAAATTATAGTTCCGATAAAAAACCAATCGCGCCCTGACAGAGATTCGATCCCTGGACCATTAGATTCCATTCAAAACATGCTACCACTGAGCTATTAGGGTAAAAGTGACATAATTTTTCTTAAGACTTAAAATTTAATAGAAGGGCAGGAAGCGTCTGGCACTATGCCACAGCGAGGTAGGGCGTGGCAGTACATATAATGGGCTTTGCGATTGATCTGGTCAGAACTGTGTTTTTCTTTGCATACATCGAATACATACATAGACTGTGCCTTCGATAAATGGAAGGCTGTGTACTTTCCTGACTTAGTCCAGCAGCGAAGCCAGATGTTACCAGACACCGCACTGGTGTGCAAGTGGATACATGCTTGTAAGCACGTATGCATGGTTGCATCATGCGACGACGACATTCGAAAGTGCTTGCTCCGCACTTCCCACACTGACGTCTCGGCCAGCGCAGCAGTATGCTCATGGGCGGATGTTACCCGACACCATGCACATGTGCGAATGAGAAAAAAATCAAAAAGTCACGTACACAGTGTCATGTGACATCGCACCATGTAGCTTCTCTCTGACTTTGGCGACAAGGTCAGACGACTACATTGCGTTCTTGTGTACATGCTTACAGCTACCTACATTATATAGTCGTGTACGCTTAAATATAGTATGAGAACTACTTCGATTTTAATTATACAGGTCGAATTCAATTCTTCAGCCTATCCTGCCAACCATCCATGCTACTCGCCTTAAATGAAAAAGGAATATAGGCAAATTCAAAGACGAATGTAACAGTGTGTCTATGACTGAGTTTGTAGGACTGTGTGCAAAGATGTATATATACATGTGCTGTGTGAATGTATGCAAAAACGCTAAAGGAAACCAGAAATGAGTGATCAGAAATGAAATTTCCTTCCAGGACTACATCAGAGCTCTGAACTGTGAGACTGTTATGCGAGTAACAGTATATAGTATTAGATTAAGTAAAAAGCAGCTACATTCCAAGTGTAGCCACAAACTGATACTTTTTTGGCTAGATCACAAACTATGTGTGTGCTATGATCGAGTAAACACTCTACCATATGGATATGCTGACTAATAGTTAAGTCGTGTTCATTATACTGTTTATATTAAATTTGTTACTTTAGCATACTATTTCCATAATAAATGTACTGAACGTTATTAATGTGATGAAACTTTTTCTCTCCCGACTGTGACTTACATCCTGGCTACACCGAAAAAGTCCGTACATTAAGCTGAAACGATAGTAGCTGGCAAAGTCTAGTAAATTATGCAACACCTGCATTGCGAGCAGACTGCAATGAAGAGAGGTGTTGTACACTACTCGCAGCTACAAGAAGACTATTGCAGAAATAACGAGACTCCACCAAGACTACATTTCTAAACGGTTAACGGCGCATTACCATGCCAAGTAACTGTATAAATTTTAAGGAATTGAACAAAATCATGTGAAATAGACTCACAACACAGGTACCAGGGAAAAATTATGTATAAATATTCAGAAGTCTAGAATATGTAAATCTGTAAAACCAAATCATTAAAAGATTACTTAAAAGTTATACAAAGGTTTAAAAAGTGATTTAAGCCATCAGTGGGACAGCATGAAAACATCTGAGCAGTCATAGTGAAAAAAACAACTAAAACATGTGGCGAACTACAGTAGGCGACAATGATCGGCGGCAACATGATAAAGACTGGGCTCAAGAAGCTACTTATACTCTGATATACGCAGAAAGAGAAGCTGGAATAGGTTGTGGTATGCCTGACAATAATGGAGGTAGAGAGGGGGAAGTACAATGTCATTTCAAAGTAATGCGATTTTGGAAGAGAAGCTGTGACAGTTTCAAACATGTGTGGCAGTAATGGTATGGAAGAGGGGAAGGGAAGGGGGAATTGAGTGGGGACAGGTTGTGACATGTCCGACAATGATGGAGGTATAGAGGGGAAAGTGCAGTGACAGTTCAAGGTCATGTGATGCAGGGAGAGAAGCTTGTAAAGGTTCTGACATGCACAGCAGTAATGGGGGTGAAGAGGAGAAAGGAGGGGGGAAGTTAGCTGAGACAGATTCAAACACGTGCTGCAGTTCTGTTGAAGGAGAAGGGAAAGGAGGGGGAGGTGACCTGAGACAGGTTGTGACACATGCGCCAACGAATGAGGCGAAGAGGGGGAAGTGCAATGACAGCTCAAGGTCATGTGAGGCAGAAAGAGAAGCTGGGACAGGTTCTGACATGCACAGTAGTAATTGTGAAAAAGAGTGAAAATGAGGGAGGAGGTGAGCTGAGGCACGTTCAAACATGTGCAACCGTTCTAGCGATGGAGAGGGGAAAGGAGGGGGAAGTGAGCTGGGACAGATTCAAACACATGCTGCAGTTCTGGTGCTGGAGAGGGTAAGGAAGGGGAGGTGACCTGAGAGAGGTTGTGACACATGCGCCAACGTTGTAGGTAAAGAGGGTGAAGTGCAATGACAGTTAAAGATCATGTGATACAGGAAAAGAAGCTGGGACAGGTTCTGACACGTGTGTCAAGGAAGGATGGGGTTAGAGGGGATAGGTGAAGGTACTGTAGGAAACTGCATGATTATACAAAACTATAGTCAGTTACTAGCTGGACGCTGGAGAGGTTGGATGCTGTCCGTCATGTTTGGGAGTTGTGCAAGTGTCAAAATTAAGTACTGAAATTATCGGAAATCGATCGGGTATAGATTCGATGATATAGGATCATGTTATAATTGATTGATTGAATCGTGTAATATTAAATATTTAAAAAAATTATTAATTGTTTGAATTGATCGATAATCGATCGGATATGGGGTGCAAGAATTAAATAAATAATATCGATTGATTTAAAAACTTTTACTTATTAAAAATTTAGGGGATGTATATATACATACACAAGTATCCTGCATATAGCATGAGAACTTTATATATAGTACAGAACTAGAATTAAATAATCGATAGCTCGAATTTGGCGGTGACAGCAGTGCCCCTAGCAGACAACTCGGGAACAACATCAATGTGGTGACATTAGCATTGTCTACAATGTCGAGCCGAAGGTTGCCTAGCATTGTCGAAGTTTGTTGAGGGTGCCCAAGCATGGCCGGGCATACCCAATGTAATTTTTTAGTTAAATAATTATTATATAGTGTTTTCTAAAATAGATTTTTTTAAATTGGTTTTATATAAAATTGTTTTTAATATTTTTTTATGCATGTGGGGTTGGGATGGAATGCAAAATCAAGAAATTTTCGGAAGACTTGCAAGATACCTCTAAGATGGTGATGGGAAACCAGATGGCCAAAAAATTTTAAGATATTTAAAAAAAAATTTCGCCATTTTCGAAATTGACACTATCCAATATGGCGAACGAAAACAAGATGGCCACCAGAAACAAGATGGTGGACAGATACAAGATTGCGGCCTGAAACAAAATGGTGGTGTGGTGCTGTGTTACAGGGATCAAAGGTCAAGGTCATGGGATCAAATGTCAAGGTCACCCTCACCCTCACTCTCACCCTCAGCCTCCATCCCCTGTCCCCGAATCGAATATTTCTGTCTACTGTCTCCATCCAGGGTAAGTGAAATAAAAAAAAATAGGTAATCTACCGGACACTCCCGTATTCCTAGAACCAATAGTAACGATATAGTCAGTTGACACAAATGGAATACTGTGCTATGAAATTTGAGCTTGGAATTTATGTATAGTTATTTCTATGTGAACCGGTCAAGTAATTAAATGTGCATAATGTGTGCTGCTAGAAAAAGGAGTACATCAGGATTTTATGGTACCAAATTAAATTTTACCTTATTTCCATTTATTATCAATAATTAGAAACCAGTGGTATGATGTTTTAAGAACACATGTCACTGATTTTCGCTGCAAAAGAATTTCCAAAACTTTGTAGATTGGCGTGCTGCACAGAAATCTTTACGTTTTTGTCAGAAAATTATGGCGATGAAAACATTAATTCAGTACTTATACCAAGCTCTGAACTGAAATGCTGGTTATCTGCCATCATGTCAGATTCCAGGCAGTTAAATTAAGTACGGATTTAGTGTAGCTAGAATTTTACTTTTAAATAGTGTTCCAATTTAATCAGTTATTGTGTAAAGGCTTTTTTGTATACACATTGATTTAGTCTGGAAATCGTCGTTAATTTGGTTTACCTAAGTTTAAGAGGCGTTATTGTTTTACTAAACAAAAATTATGACCTAGACGCAGAAATAAAGCGGTGTGATCCTAGTCAACTAATTCCTACGAAAATAGTTGTTTTCTGTTTTTAATCTAGTTTTATGAGCTGTAGAATTATTATTCAAATACAATGTATGCTAGTTCATCATCTTTGCACACAGTGCCACACAATATAGCGTGTCATTATATTTTGGTTAAAGTTTATGTAATTTAATCACGAATTTTCAAAAGGGACGAAGTCCATTTTTTGAGCGAATTCAGGCTGTACGAAATTCCGACTCTCCAAACCATTCTCTTGGCTGTCAGCGACAAAAAGAACCAAGTCCTGTACAAGAAATAAGTTAAACGTACTAGTAAATACATGCATAACTTGAAAAAGTTACCAAGTTCTGGACTTGGGACTATCTTATTAAACAAACCAATTCCTGGACTTGTTAATGACAAATGATATGGACATTACAAAGACGATATGATTTTTAAAGAGTACTGTTACTTTTCAAACAATGAATTCTGCTATCATATTCAAAGTAGTTTATGGTGCAGTATTTGGTTTATGACTTACAGTATTGTTGAAGAATATCTTTGAATGATATTTTTAGTAGTTTATCCACTAGCTTATACCAAGGTTCCAATAATCTACACTTAAGACATTATGCTCTTTCTGATAGTGCAATACATAACATTGCTCTATGGGTATTAGATATATTAGGTACTAGGAGGTGGTGTGTTTGCAAATACTGTATGTTTCAATTTATTTTATAGTTAGTGATTCACTAGAATATACCAACATTGGTCTATTATCTACTCAAGACAGAATGTTTTATGTGTCATTGTCAGAATGAATTAATTTGCAAAAGGTATCATGTCCACTAAATTTATTAATTTCTAAAAATCTCTGTGAATTATGTTTTATATTATTCCACCCACACACACACACACACACACACACACACACACACACACACACACACACACACACACTGTACTTTCAAGTTATCCATTATAGGATGGATAACCGATTTAAATCCCACAATAATACGTTTTAGTTATTTCCCAACAATCTACTCACTTGGCCTTGATCCCTTTGCTAATTCCTGATTCAAATTTAAAAAATTAACTCTCTTTCATCCTTCATTCATTACTTTAAAAAGTATTAAGGAGCATAAAACGTACTTTGGCAATGCTTTAAAATTCAATATCTGTAAATTAATGCACGTATTAAGGCATGAAAAATCAAAAGCATTAATATAAAATTTTCATAATTTTTGTTTCATTATTCCCAAAAGAAACTAATTTTGTATTACGTTTTGTTTTGTTTTGATATAAATTGTTTGTAAGGCAATGAAGATGAAAAAATTGCCGCGAAAAATTATTTAAAAATCACAAAATTTATGTGTGTATGAGCATGTATATATATATATATATATATATATATATATATATATATATATATATATATATATATCAAACGACAGGATGTCTTCATAATAACCGAATGTCTTTGAATTAAAGTCAAAAATAAACTTAACAACTCATATAAAATCAGACCTCGCAAAAAAATATTAGAATAGAGTAATAATCTTAAAAGATTAAACTATATTTGTCCGCAGCACAAAATAACAGCTCACAATTTACAGAGGCGTCGAAAAAACCGCAAAGAATTAATACCTAGGAAAAATGCATGAAATACGCAATATTGGGGTTATTAAATCATGACATTAACCGGCTTTCTCTCCACAATTTTTTCAGTGTAGCTGTACAGATTTGCAACTAATGCCAGAGTTAAAGATGGATAGATATCATTTATAACATTTTGAATACACCCAAAGTAACCTAACGTACAATTCATTAGGGTTTAGAGGTCTTGTTTAAGCACGTTTTAACTAACCAAGATTAAATCACATTACTGTAATTGGTAAGTCTTAAATTAAAATGTCATGATTGCTTCTACTGGTGTAGGGTAATTTATAACGCAACACTAAGTGACGTAGATTACATGAGTAGCTTAGTTCCATTTTGGTAAGATCAAAATTCTTTTAATCGTTTTAAGTTGTTTCATAGCCTTCATTATGCCTCCACCGAAAAAGACATTAATTAAGTATTAAAAGTAACCCAGGTAGCGTCATTTTAGCCTTCTAAAATTTTTTTCACTTTCTACCGTGTTTTTCCTTTTGTTTACAAAACTACATTGAAATACAGACAAACTGGCGTTATACAGTCAGGAGCGGAACCTATAATTGTGTGTTTTAACCCCGGTACAGTCGGTCAAACCGTCTCGTTTGGTACCTGTAATGCGCAGTTAGGGTCTCCCGATTCACTAATAAAATTGACTCAGTGCTGCCTACATTATGATGCTACGCGGTGGCAAAGGGTAGTCACGTTTCAAGGTAAGAGGGATTAGATCTGGCTGTACACTCTTGAGTTCATAATTTTAAAATGCCTGCAGAAATCAACTGTACGCGATTCAGGATAAAGTGAGCACTTTAAAATGTCCTGCTAAATATCTATTTTCAGCAAATTCGTTTTGTTTTGCATGGAACGGCTAGCGACGGTATAATGTCTTACCTCTCTGGACACGTCACTTAATGTTTGCGTGTGTAAGATACATTGTGCAGTAGATAGGAACATATAAAGTTTGATTAAAATACGTTTATTGCTACATTAAATCACAAATATACTGATTTCAATTGATTTTTCAGTGTTGTATTTAAATAGGAAATACACGGAACTACACTTGGCAATTCACTGCCAACCTTACAAAGAGTAAGGTAACTATCGTTAATGTCGAATTATGCGCAGCAACGACTAGTGATATATTTTAAAGGTTAATTCTTTAGTGGTCACTTTAACCCGAATGACCTACAGTACAGTTAGTTCCTGTTACTGAGTTTATGTTAGTGAATATTTCGTTCCTTACCTTTTACACGTATGGCTGGAAAGTTCACAGGCTCCTACCAGTCCGAAAACGACAATTCATAGTTGTATAGTCAGTCATTGCTAAGCGCCGCTTCTCTTGGAAGACGCCTACAATTCGCCACTGTTAATATGATTTGTGCCCGAGGTGCTGAACCAACAACATTAGCTGAACATAATGCAACACCACTGAACACATCATACACCTCTGTTAAGGTCTCACTCCAAACTCTGCTTTCTCTGTTGTAGTGTTGATACTAGCAAGTTCATGCAGTAGTCAATCCGTAGTCCAATTGATGCCAGCTGCTTAGACCTGCTGAAAGACAAACAGCACTGTTGAGTGTCATAGTAACTTCGTACAGATACATTTTCTGATGACCTGAGGTTGTATTGTGCTTAGTACACGTCCCAACTATCTTCCCGTTGTGAAGTACTGTTTTTTCTACTGACACCTATACATAATCTGATATAATTGTACTATCACTGATTTAATCAGGACTGTGAAATCTAAAGCCAGGATAGCTGTGATAATTACATGCCGTAAAGGAGATGGCTCGTAAATAAGAAAGGTGGCTTCGCATATTCATTGCTTCCAAAAATGCCCATTTTGAAATGAGAGTCCCTACTGTAAGTTACCTTGCAGTAACACCTCACGCAACCGCATAATGAGCCACACCCTTTTTTGCTGACTCCTTTTCATAAATCAAACTCACCTCAAACACTGCAAAAAATTAGGTGAAATTCCAGTTCCTACAAGGAAACCAAATTTCACATATCACTGTAAAAATGGTGTTAATTTACACGTACAGATTTTGATAGTTATATATTTTTATGTACATAATTACAGAGCACGTCTGTCTACAGTTGGTGTAATTTTACACAAACGTTGATGAGAATTCAAAACGTGCACAAATATCTTATCCAAACATAAGGTTCGTGTTTAATTAAAATTTTACAAGAACGTGTAAAATTTCACCGACAGAAGTCAAGTCGTATTTTACTTACACACTTGACATTTTATTAAAACGTTCTTACAGTGTTTTTTTCCACTGCAGGTTATATATATGCGTGAAAATACACTGCTACGAATGAATTAAGTAAAAAAAATGAGTGGTTAGTCCAGGACATTAAAAACCCGACATCAACTATTGTGAAACCTTACTTAAAAATTCTCACATAGTACAGAAAGCTCCAAACATATTATTAAATAGACATTTTTAACGCTACGCTACTTCCTCTGTACAGTATAAATTAAAACCTTTTTAAATGCTTATAATATTTTACAAATCGTACTTCAATTTAAATATAAATAATATAACTTTTAGTACGACGCAGTATTTGCTTGAGACTGCTGAGACATTCCTGTGGCCAATTCATGATCACAGATAAATAACAGCAGAAACACTGGACTTAACAGCTCTCCCCTGGTTTTCTATTAGTTTTCCTAAACCAACGTAAGAGTGTCAATCATCAAAGACCTTTTTCGTTTGTCGAAAACTTCTGGTACATGTGTTAAACAGAATAGTTTAAATAGTAATCAAAATATCGATATATTCATATGCGTTATTTTTATTTTTATTTCTTTTCTCTTTCTGAATAAATAATCATATTAACTTCAATCTTAATTCGTTTACACAACAACATTTCAATAATTTACAGAGAATCTCAAAATGTTTTATAGCAAACTCTGGTACACATGACTGCCTAAGCATAACTAGATATTCAATAAATAAGTATTCAGTATTTACCAATACAATTTATAAAACATAGTACATAGCAATATCCGATAACTACATAAATCTCACAATATTTGATAGCTAACTAAGGTACACACGACTGCCTAAGTATGACTAAATATGCAATAAATATTCCATATTTACTAATACGACTTATAACACTACCTTGCAAACACCCGATAATGATCTCAGGCACAATATTACAATCATGAAAACTCATAACAAAATAATATTAGATTTTTTCAATTTGGGAGCTCACTCATTTTCTGACAACACAAAACATACATACAGTACAACGAACTCTGGGAACTCATAGTAACCTGCAAAATCATTTAAATTTTAAAGTTAATTTCTTCGCAAACATTTGCAAACACGAGTGAACTCAAAATGGATCTATGCGCAAAAACAGCTATCATAAACATTTCGAGAACTTAAAATCCTGCCGCCAAACAACTGGCATTACTCGGAAGCTTCAATATAAAACCAAAGAACACAAATCACACTAACATATTATTATTATCATTACGCAATCTACAACTCCTAACATCCTGGTCACTTCTTGCCTAACCATACTTAAACTTGAAACTAGCATCATTCTCCAAGCCTGTCTGCCGCACCCAGCAAAAATCCCGTCATATACAGGATCTTACTTAACAACACCGACAAACTCCGGCGGGCGATTCCTTATGAAAAAAAGCACAATTTATATCTTAAATTTTTCGTCTAAACTTAATATTAAGGGAGTAATGAGTCTTTCAAAATCAAAATTTATAATCGCATTTCCCCCAAAATATCGGGAACCAAATGACATAAAAAACATTTTCAGCACTGATTAATGCTGTTGGGACATTCAAATCAACAGTAAATACGACTTGATACCATCCACCCTGATGAAAATTATAGAGGTGGCTAACATCTAATTTGCATTTAACGTTTTTATCATCAGCATTTTCGATCATTTGAAGATGGTTAACTGAGAAATGAGACCTGTATAATAAAAATTGTCCTGTTGCAACTGTCTAGGACGTACCGTTTGTGCTCAAACACATTCGAATAATTCGCGCAGACACGCAGAGCCTAGATCACAGCCTAGATCATAGGCAATCCTGCGAACATCCGTGTGATGTGTTCAGTGTACAGACATTGGTGGACATTCGCTGTATACAAGCACAGTAATGTTAAGTTGCAGATCAGTTTGTTGATAGCATTCTGCGTACATGTCGTAGCAGTTATGAACGAAAATGGCAGGTCCCAGGTATCTGAAACATATGTAAATGGTATTGTGTTCGTCATGCTGATAATAAACCAAATACCAATAACTTAGTGAGTTAATGCTCCAAAAAGAAAAACAATAGTACAGTGTCGGTATCAAATTTGTTTCTCTAAAGTATTGCAGCTACAACCGCCACGGTGTTCTAATGATTACGATGCTTGTCTCCCTAGAAGGCGATACGGTTTTGATTACTGCCAGGGGTTACTACAATTATCACATGTGGGAATCATGCCGGTACGGTGAGTTGGCAGAAGGCTATTATTCTATTTTCCTTACCCTCTATTCCCAATGCAACGCCATGTTTACACCATGTCACCTTTGTTCGGTTCTCAAAATCTTAAATGTAACGAACCGTCCGAATCTCTTCATTCTTTGTGTCAGTATTGTACTGCTTGGTGGAACTCCCCCAAACTTTACCAACCAACCTAGGAGGTCTAGGAAGGGTAAACCAATAGGGTAAACCGATCAAGACAGCTCCTAGGTCAGCTAAGCAAAGAAAGGGGAAAACAGTACTAACGTGGACACAAGTTGATCGGTGCTCCTTATTCGAAATCAGAGAAAGGGCCGAGCCTCCTTCCCCCAATACTTCACATTAAAGATTATCAATTTAAGAAACCATACAAAACTTTATTTTAATTTAGAAGCATGAGAGCCTTTGAATATTAAACTTTATGAAATGAGTTAGGTCTAGTAAATAAAATAGTAATATTTCAGAAAAAAATTTTTTAATACCTTGATTAGTTGATTAGATATCAATAAATTCTTTGCACAATGAGTATTTGGTGTGTGTAGATTAATCAATACGGTACATTAATAAATCAAGAAATGCACGTATGGCTTAATAATATAACAATAAATAAGTTAAACAAGGGGATCCCAACACAAAACGAATTAATTAACTTACATTTTAATGTTACATATTTTAACAAATTTTCAATTTTCGTTGTTCAAATAATTTTGCAGACGTTGTGATCGAATATAAAATAATGTCTCATATTTTAATAATAAGTGCTGTGTGCACATTAAGTAGTTAGGACGAGAGAAGGAAAATAAATATATATATTTTTGGCTGGACTTTCCTGGCTGTCCTTCATGGGGACACTCTTGCCACCGCCGAAAGATGTTACTTCCCCATCTCGCCCATGGCTACCGATGACGGTACAGCAAAAGGACGAGTAGAAATAATGTTACTTCTACATCGGAGGATGTAGACAAGCCAAATCCCTCAAATACTGGATAGGCTTCCTTTCCTTCTATATAACAAAGAGTTGAAACCGCGTGGCGGGGACCGCTACATTAAACAAGCAAACTAATTATTTTAAAGATGAACGCCATACAAACAAAGTAACACTAGGGTGCAAAAGGTAATAAATTGAAATAATAAACTAACCCTAGGCGGAAATCTTGTCGGATTATGACATTACAAAATGATGTGTAAGAAACAAGAAGGTCGAGACAAAGGAATGCCTAGAGGTTATAGGCCGGCATAGAGTCGTAGCTACTTGATGTTACCAAAGTAGTATTTCAACAGTATCGAACAATATTTCCAAACATAATATTTTAAAACACACACGTGTTTTAATAATCAAAACATGATATTTTAATTCAAATTTTACCAATAAAATTTGTTTGATTCATTTCAAAACAAATATTATCTGATCATGATTAGAGTTGGTCAGAAGTATTACACAAGAACTGTTCCATAATTATACCACACTGCATTAACTAAACATAAATAGTTGCCTGAAATTTTCTTTATAAAATAATAATAAGTAGTTCACTGTTATTACAATTTCACCGAAGATTAAAGAAATAACCAGTGCTGGGGTGGAGTAACATTGCCAAAATAAAAAAATATATCTAGTTACCACTACGAATAGATGAACTAGACAAAACAAAACAAAAACAAAAAAATGAGCATGTGCCAACAAACGGCACACACTCCCTCCCCTAAAGCTGAACACGGGGCGGTACACGGTTTCAGGCACTACAGTAGGCCACACTACACACAAAACACTAAGATTAAAGGATTACACATAACACACAATAATATTAAAGTTTAGATCTCTTAAGATTCTACAGAAGCAGAAGAAACAACAGATAAAGGCACAACAATAGATCTCTTTGGCAATATGGGATTACTAGAAGGTTGACTCGAAACAGTAATACAAAATTTGGATTGCAACAAAAATATCACAAATGAAACAATACGTAATGTGGTAAAACATACAATAATTATAGAAATGCGACTAAGGTTATCATTGGGTAGTGGGGGACGAGGATGAAAGAGACTAAGGACATCATGAAAGTCAGTTCCCCGAGAATGAGAATTTAAAAGGGAATCAAGTACCTTGATAAGAGAATCATTCATGGATAAATTTGGAAAAGTAGAAAAATTTACAGAGGTTAGGTTAGTGACTAATTTAGGAACATGAACAACTGGTAAAGAAATGTTATAGTGAATAGCAGAATAAACTGCTCCAAAGGTTTTGAAGAAAGGACTAACGATATCACAGTGTGAAGCATGGTTGATTAAGCCACTCCCTGATAAGGAAAGTGTGAAGGGAGAATAGGATTCTGTGGTAGACCTACACAAAAAAGTAACATCAATTGAGGAGTTGATTGCAAAGATCCAATGTGCAGTGGTTTTATGTAAGAAAGGATGGTTAAGGTTCATCACAAACTTATCACAAAATTCAAAATATGGTTTTCTAGAGAAAAGATTAAATTCACAATTATCAAAATGTGTGTCAAAAAAGGGAAATGAAGCAGGACACAATGTGATGCCATGAATTTTATAATCAGACAATGAATCATGATCAACTGTAGCAAAATGTTTTCGATCCATACTTACAATTAAAAATTCTTTGACAATGAAAGTTACATACCTGTTCAAGTTGGGAGCCAGAAAGGGGACTGGAAAAGTGTGATATTTCTCAAACAAAATATCCTTGTTGGCTAAGGGAATGTTAATAGCAATGTTAAGAGAAGAATTGTACACAATCGCATGAACAGTTGAGAGTCCATAATACATATATAAATTTTCTGGTATCGCAAATGCTACCATGTGTAAAGGTAAAGTGACAAGTTGTTGAATATTTTTATGAATATTCAAAAATGATTCAGCATTTAGCAAAGTAGTACTTAATTTTCCATGTACACTAGTTTCTATGGCATGTCGCAGATCAAAAATTACTAATCTAGTATTTTAAAGAGCCTCACTAATACGAAATAGCATAGTATTCAAATCAATCCTAAAACTCAATGTTACAATTTTTTCAACAGTTTCATGTACCAAATGACTTACGTTAGAATACAAAGAATTATAACGATGCAAATATAACAGACATAATTTTTTGACGTACAAAGTGTTGTTGATTACTCTGTCTTCAAGATTTTTTATCAAAATAATTTGGTTTGCTACACTAGCAGAAATGTCATCTTCAGAATGTTCAATAAAATTTAAACGATGTTCCAAAACTCTTAAATCTTCATTATCTAAAGTACCAAAAACAGTTTTCAAAATTTTGCCTCGAAAATCAATTAATGCACGTTTTGATCATGTTGGTAACAGAGAGGTCAAAGTTTCAGTTTCAGATTTAAATGCAATAAAGCTATCTTTCAACTGGAGTACCGTAAATTTAAAATTTATATCAAAGGTGGTGTTTATAGAAATATGTCTTCCCTCATTCTCATGCATAGATACCATAGTATTTAACAAAGTCTTAAGTCCATTACACTCTTCTTTCAGAGCAAGCAAATCAAAATTGATAACCACAGAGTAAAAATTGTCGGAAAACAAGAGGTCATCTACTCTCTCGAAAACGATGCCAGAGTCCAGAGGAGTAATTGTGACCATCGATGAAACAACACCGCTCACAATCAGGAGCACGAAGAATAATAACATGGTGACCATGTCTATCACAATAGGACAGGAGAACAACACTAAAACAAACAACACGATACCCTACATGGTAGATTTAAAGAATGATAAATATCTCAACGACATCCATGTCGAAAGACCCATAAGCGTCCCAAAATGTTGAAGGACAAAAAACTAAAATACTACCGTAACCCAAATCACCAAGAAAGGCAAAGAACACATCTCACAGAAATTAGAAAACCACGAGAAGGTTTCCCAAAAAAAAATATATTGACAACACACCCAAAATACACCAAGAATATTTAACCCAAATAACCAATATCAACTAAAATAATGAAATGAACTCTATATTCACCAAGAGGAAATAACACAAACATATATATCCCAACTAACTTTTATTTGAACTAGCACAATTTAATTTAAATAATAAAATTGATTTAGCATAAAATGAATTTAACCTATTACTGCAGTTTTTTTTTTTGTGCTCGCACACGTATGAATAGACATAAAGACTAATACAAGTGGGTAATCAGACCACTGTACAAAAGTCGAGGGCATAAAAAATTAAAACAATGCTGGTAGCTAGCCAGCGAACAACAAAAACACACAATGCACAATTAGAATCTGCAGCTCCTAAACTGTGGAGAAAATTAAGAAGAAGAATATCTTTTCAGGTGGGAGACACGGGCTCTAGTTATGTAATGACCCGTCTCAGGGTCAGCGAGACTAGCAGTCACAGGCTAAGAAAACGCTGGATCTGGTAGGGACCAGACCAACAGTAACAAAGTTTAGCCATTTTCTTATCAGCAGCGTTGCTGATGGGATGGGCCTTGCAAAGGACAAGGTCACCTACTTTAAACGGGTTGTCAACCTAGTGTTTCTCATATTTGGCTCTGCTTTTGACATGAGCTCGTTTTAAATTCCTAAGGGCTGCTGCCCAAACTTGTCGGATGTCCCTAGGATCATTCGGCAATAAATCATTTAAACACCATAAGTTTGACAAAGGATTATTTGGAGCATAAGTAAAAACAAGTTTAAAAGGACTAGTTTTATGTGATTCATGATTGGCATAATTGAAAGCCATTTGAAGTCAAGAAAGATTACTGTCCCAACTACTTTGATCCGTCGCATGAAAAGCAATGAGCTGAACGGAGGTTTCGGTTGAAACGTTCCGCATGCGAGGGTGGTGGGTAGAAAGGAGACAGGGTGATATGGCATATACCATAAGAAAAACACATGTTCCGAAAAATCCTTGAAGTGAATTGTGAACCACTGTCAGAAACCATAGAAGAAGGAACACCAAAATTTTTAAATATTTGTGTTTGAAGAGCACGTACAGTGGAAACGGAATCAGCTTTTCTCAAAGGTATAAGCCAGACAAATTTAGAAAACGCATCCACACAGACTAATCATGTATTGTTACCCCTTTTACTTCTTGGGAAGGGACCAACAAAATCAATGAAAAGTTTTTCCATAGGCTTTGCTGCAACATCAGAAGCTAGAAATTCTAAATGTGTGTTCTGAGCAGGTTTACTTCCTTTGGACAAAAAATAAGGTTTTTATTCTATTCCAGATTTTAATTAAAAATAATTTGATTTAATTCATCATCCAACTCTTGATACTCTTGTAAATTAGTAAATGCCAATGGAAAATCAGAAAGTAAATTGCAATTTGGAAGATTTTCAGGTTCATCAGAAATTTTTGAATTATCAAACATGCGTGACAGAGTGTCAGCAACTACATTTTGAGATCCTCTAATGTGCAGCACTCTAAATTTTAATGAAGAGATCCTGACAACCCAGCGAACAATTTTTCCCAACTGTCGTGGGTGAGCCAAAAGCCACGACAAAGCTTGGTTGTCAGTTTCAAGAAGAAATTCATTATGTTCCAGATACTGCCAAAGCTTGGTTGTCAGTTTCAAGAAGAAATTCATTATGTTTCAGATACTGCCGAAATTTCTCAATACCAAAAACTACAGCCAAACACTCTAATTCATAAATATTTGAAGCTTTTCTTTCTTGGGGTGTGAGTGTTCGTGAAGCGAAAGCAATAGGCTGCCGCACACCCTCAAACTCTTGAGCTAAGACTACTCCTAAGGCCAAACTAGAAGCATCTGTTTGTAAAATAAATTCTTTAGAAAAATCAGGCATGCCCAAAACAGGAGTATGAATTATATCATTTTTAAAAAATGTTGAATGCTTGCTGTTGTTCTTCACCCCACTCAAATTTTACAGATTTTTTATGCAAACGGTTTAGAAGTTCTGCCTTTTCAGCTAGGTTAGATATAAATTTACCAAAGAACTGAACCATGCCTATGAAACGAGCAATTCCTTTAGCATCATGGGGTGGAGGAAAATCTCTAATAGCACGAGTACGCTCAGGATCAATAGAAATACCATTTGAAGAAATTTTATGACCAGAAGAAATTTTACGACCAAGAAAGGACATTTCTTGCACAGCAATACAAACTTTATTAGGATTAACAGAAAGACCTGCCTTTTCTAGGTGTAATAAAACTTCTTTAAGATGCTCCACATGCTGTTCAAAAGATTCAGAATATATCACAAGGTCATCAAGATAGTTATACATGTATTTAAAATTAATGTCATTAAATATTCTATCCAAAAGACGAGTAAGTACCTGAGCACCAGTAGCCAAACCAAAAGGTACACGAGAAAACTGGTAAAGGTTCCATGGAACACAAAAGCTGGTAAAAGGCTTGCACTGTTCTGATAGAGGAATTTGATGATAAGCTGCATTAAGATCAATAGTAGTAAAATACTTTGCTTTTCCAAACCAATTAAAAGCAAAATGCAAGTCAGGAAAAGGAACAGATTCAATTTCGATATTTTGATTAACTTTACGAAAATCAACCACCGTGCTTTTTATATAAGGTTTAGGCACAAAAATGGCTGGACTGGCGTATTGTGATGTGGATTGTTCAATTACACCCTTATCTAACAAGTCCTGAACTTGATTTCTCAAAATTTCCATTTTAGGGGGTGCTAGTTTATATGGATGGATCTTAACATATTCCTTATCAGTTAGTTTGATATCATACTCTAATAAATCAGTTAGTCCTAATTTAGAGGTGAGAACGTTAGGAAACTGTTCACACAGGGTTTTAATCGCTGACCGTTGTGACTTGTCCAAATGAGCAATAGGATCAGCAATCGCTTTTGATTAAGCCTTTATTTCAGAGGAAATGTTTTGATTCTGTTTACAATCTGAAAAAAAAAATGGTCGTTGGGAGAAAATTTGAAAAATATATTCTGGTCATGAATATCTAGTACAAGTCCGGTGGATTTCATAAAGTCAGCACCTAATACAAATTCTAATCCAAGATTTATGGAAACATGACATTTATGCTTCCATGTAAAGTGTCCAATTTTTATCTTAAATGTAACACAACAAGAAATAGGTACAACTTCTATGAATGCTATGTAACACTGTATATTACAAGGTTCAACAAATTTTATCAGCTTTAATTACCTTAAATTTTCAAAAAGTTTTTCAGAAATAATAGAACGCGCTGCTCCAGAGTCAACAGGTGCATTAATAGTTAATCTTCCTGTGACACCATGTCTTCACACACTCTCAGTCACTAGTGTGCCTTGAATGAGTGATGGTTTTAACTATATTTGTTATGAAGGGTTTTAGGTTATGTTTTAATATTGAATACTAACTAGGGAGATGGAGAAAATAACCTGTTTACATATTTTTAGTAAACTGCAGAAACGTGAAGCAACAGGAGACGGTGATGCTGATACTGCGACATAGGTTCGTTTTATTAGGTATCTTTATACCATGAAAGCAGTTTAAGGTCGTTCTAGCGTGAAAAGTTCCAAAATTTAATTTGTATGAAATAGCGTTATATATTATCATCTGAAGAACAATATTTTAGCGTGCATAGTTCTCCCATTACTACATGTCGAAGTCAAACTTTAGACTTTACGAGGACATATATCAGCGTAACCTTTATGAATTACGGTAGTTACATAGCCTATATTAACACTGAACTTTAATTAATGTCGCGGGCTGTAGCTTCCAGTTATAAAAAAAATGTTTATATTTAAAGAAATTTAACGAAACAAAGGATTTTTACTAGACTTCTAGATTTGTTTTAAAAATACAACAAATGTTTTTATTCTTGTGTCAACAAATTTGTTTGAATAGCCATTGGCTCATGACATTTAATTTCAGTATAGTTTTTTTAGTTTCAATGAAGCTGTTGGTTTTCATTGGGTGTATGTTCCCGTGACATTAGGCTTTAGAATACGTGAAGAGAATATGATTAACACTCAACAGCTAGGTATTTTGAGCTTGTGCTTATGATGGGTGACATGATATAAGTATGCCGCAATACCGGAATGAAGAATCGAAGTAACCGGAAGATCCCAGAGAAAATTTGTCGACCATCAGCAACAAATTATCGCAAAATTTACCAGGTCGCACGTTTATCATGAGATAACACAGCCAAAAAAGTTTCGTCTAAGCAATATTTTAAAATTGTTCTTTATTTGTTACGACCTAAAGTTTTGTGGTGTAAAGTGTGTGGAGTAATAGGAAGTCGGCAAGTTTAAACCAGGTAGCAAACTCTCACTGTCTTTCCGTGACATGATCGTTACTATGCAAGGTTTGTCGGTTTTGTACTTATGATTGTACGCCTGCTAGTCTGAGCAATCTGTAGCTAAATCACGTCGAATGTTACCATGGTATCGTCAGCGGTCTGTCGCCCAAACGTACGACGCTTTGCAATATTTTTAAATAACCGGTCCGAATACCGGGACTCGCAGGCGTCCCGACGCATAAATTGAAGACACCCGCCGGTGTATCCCGACCCGTCGATCGCTTGATTCAACACCGTTTATGTAAAGGCGTCCGGCACCTGAACTGACTGTTTGGGTTACCCTGGCCCGCATTATCTGCGTCTGAACGCCGTCTTCCGCAGCTCGAAAAAATTTGTCCCAAAATCTGTTAACAATCTAGCAATGCTCTTGTTTGGCGCCAACTTCCTGTTGCTACATCGGCATCATGACACGATGACGAAAAGAATGAATCGTCGCATGACATATTCGTTATTATATCTGTAACTAATGAAAATTGCTTATAATTGATGGCTTTTACTCTTATTGATTCATGTGGTGTACCACATAGAACATTAGAATATTTTATATCCACACAAACAATTTCTCTTTACAAGAACAATTTTTCGTAAAAATATATAACCATTTTTTTAAAGCAGTATATTAAAATTTTTGGCTTGGAAACTCCTGAAATAGCATCATTTTGCCCCTACAAATCCAATTTTTTATATCAGCACAAAGAATTTCCCTTTACAACCATAATATACCGTGAAAAATACAACAATTTATTGAATAAAATATATTAACTTTTTTGGTTTAAAAACTCTTAAAATAGAACCATTTTGCGCACACAAATGCAGATTTTTTTATATCAGCGTAAAGAATTTCCCTTTAAAACATAATTTACGTGAAAAATATAACAATTTACTGAAACAGTATATTAAAATTTTCTGGCTAGGTAACTCCTGAAATATCACCATTTTTAACCTACAAATCCAAATTTTTTTATGTCAGCACAAAGAATTTCCCTTAACAAGCATAATTTATCGTGAGAAATACAACAATTTATTGAATGCAATATATTAATATTTTTGGCTTGGAAACTCCAGAAATAGCTCCATTTTGCACTTACAAATCCAAAATTGTTTTATGTCAGTACAAAAAAATTTCATTTACAAACATAACTTATCGTGAAAACAATAACAATTAACAGAAAGCATTATATTAAAATTTTTGGCTTGGAAACTCCTGGAATAGCACCATTTTGCACCTACAAATCCAAAATTTTTTATCAGCTCAATGAATTTTACTTTACAAGCATAAGTTATCGTAAAAATATAACAATTTATTGAAAGCATTATATTATAATTGTTGGCTCGGAAACTCCTAAAGTAGCACCATTTTGCACCTACTTAATCCAATTTTTTTTATATCAGCATAAAGAATTTCCCTTTAAAACATATTTTATCGTGAGAAATATAACAATTTATTGAAGGCAGTATATTAAAATTTTTTTGGCTTGGTAACTCCTGAATTAGCTCCATTTTGCACATACAAATCCAAAATTTTTTTTATATCAGGACAAAGAAATTTCCTTTACAAACATATTTTATTGTGAAAAATATAACAATTTATTGAAAGCAGTATACTAAATTTTTCGGCATGGAAATTCCTGAAATAGCACCATTTTGCACCTACAAATCCAAAATTGTTTTGTCAGTGCAAAGAATTTCTCTTTACGAACATAATTTATCGTGAAAAAAATAACAATTTACTGAAAGCAGTATAAGAACATTGTTGGCTTGAAAACTCCTGAAATAACACCATTTTTAACTACAAATCCAATTTTTTTTATTTCAGCACAAATAAATTTCCTTTACAACTATAATTTATCGTGAAATATACAATCATTTATTGAAAGAAGTATATTAAAATTTTTCGCTAGGAAACTCCTAAAATAGCACCATTTTGCATCTACAAATCCAAAAATGTTTTTATATCCGCAAAAAGAATTTCCCTTTACCAGCAGAATTTATCGTGAAAAATATAACAATTTATTGAAAGCAGTATATTAAAATTTTTGTCTTGGAAACTCCTGAAATTTTACCATTTTGCACCTACTAATCCAATTTTTTTATATCAGCTCAAAGCATTTCCCTTTACAAACATAATTTATCGTAAAAAATATAACAGTTTTTTGAAAGCAGTATATTAACATTTTTGGCTTGGAAACTCCTGTAATAACGTCATTTTGCACATATAAATCCAAAAATTTTTATGTTAGCGCAAAGAATTTCCCTTAACAAGAATAATTTATCGTGAAAAATACAACAATTTATTGAATGCAATATATTAATATTTTTGGCTTGGAAACTCCTGAAATAGCTCCATTTTGCACTTACAAATCCAAAATTGTTTTATATCATTACAAAGAATTTTCCTTTACGAACATAATTTATCGTGAAAAATATAACAATTTATTGAAAGCAGTATATTAAAATTTTAGTCTTGGAATCTCCTGAAATAGCACCATTTTGCACCCCCAAATCCATAAAGTTTTTTATATCAGCTCAAAGAATTTCCCTTTACAAACATAAGTTATCGTGAAAAATACAATAATTTATTTAAAGCGGTATTATAAAATTTTTGGCTTGGAAACTCCTGAAATAGCACCATTTTGCACCTACAAATCCAAAAAATTTTATATCAGCTCAAAGAATTTTACTTTACAAGCATAATTAATCTTAAAAATATAACTATTTATTGAAAGCATTATATTAAAATTGTTGGCTTGGAAACTCCTAAAGTAGCACCATTTTGCACCTACTTAATCCAATTTTTTTTATATCTGCGTAAAGAATTTCCCTTTAAAACATAATAAATTTATCGTGAGAAATATAACAATTTATTGAAGGCAGTATATTAAAATTTTTTTGGCTTGGTAACTCCAGAATTAGCACAGTTTTGCACATACAATTCCAAAATTTTTTATATCAGGACAAAGAAATTTCCTTTCCAAACATACTTTTTTGTGAAAAATATAACAATTTATTGAAAGCAGTATACTAAATTTTTTGGCATGGAAACTCCTGAAATAGCACCATTTTGCACCTACATATCCAAAACTTTTTTGTCAGTACAAAGAATTTCTCTTTACAAACATAATTTATCGTGAAAAAAAATAACAATTTACTGAAAGCAGTATAATAAAATTGTTGGCTTGAAAACCCCTGAAATAACACCATTTTTACCTACAAATCAAAACTTCTTTTATTTCATCACAAATAATTTTCCTTTACAACTATAATTTATCGTGAAACATACAATAATTTATTGAAAGCAGTATATTAAAATTTTTGGCTAGGAAACTCCTGAAATAGCACCATTTTGCACCTACAAATCCAAAAATGTTTTCAAATCCGCACAAAGAATTTCCCCTTACAAACCTAATTTATCGTGAAAAAAATAACAATTTACTGAAAGCAGTATAATAAAATTGTTGGCTTTAAAACTCCTGAAATAACACCATTATTTACCTACAAATCAAAACTTCTTTTATTTCATCACAAATAATTTTCCTTTACAACTATAATTTATCGTGAAACATACAATAATTTATTGAAAGCAGTATATTAAAATTTTTGGCTAGGAAACTCCTGAAAAAGCACCATTTTGCACCTACAAATCCAAAAATGTTTTTATATCCGCACAAAGAATTTCCCTTTACAATCATAATTTATCGTTAAAAAATAACAATTTACTGAAAGCAGTATAATAAAATTGTTGGCTTGAAAACTCCTGAAATAACACCATTTTTACCTACAAATCCAAATTTTTTTTTATTTCTGCACAAATAATTTTCCTTTACAACTATAATTTATCGTGAAATATACAATGATTTATTGAAAGAAGTATATTAAAATTTTTGGCTAGGAAACTCCTGAAATTGTACCCTTTTGCATCTACAAATCCAAAAATGTTTTTATATCCGCACAAAGAATTTCCCTTCACAAGCATAATTTATCGTGATGAATATAACAATTTATTGAAAGCAGTATAATAAAATTGTTCGCTTGAAAAATCCTGAAATAACACCATTTTTTACCTACAAATCCAATTTTTTTTTATTTCAGCACAAATAATTTTCCTTTACAAACATAATTTATCGTGAAATATACAATAATTTATTGAAAGCAGTAAATTAAAATTTTTGGCTAAGAAATTCCTGAAATAGCACTATTTTGCACCTACAAATCCAAAATTGTTTTAATCAGCTCAAAGAATTTTACTTTACAAGCATAATTTATCGTAAAAAATATAACAATTTATTGAAAGCAGTATATTAAAATTTTTGTCTAGGAAACTCCTGAAATAGTACCAATTTGCACCTACTAATCCAATTTTTTTATATCAGCTCAAAGAATTTCCCTTAGACTTGGAATCTCCTGAAATAGCATCATTTTGCACCCACAAATCCAAAAAAAATTTTATATCAGCTCAAAGAAATTCCCTTTACAAACATAATTTATCGTGAAAAATACAATAATTTATTGAAAGCGGTATTTTAAAATTTTTGGCTTGGAAACTCCTGAAATAGCACCATTTTGCACCTACAAATCCAAAAAAAATTTTTATCACCACATAGAATTTTCCTTTACAAGCATAATTTATCGTGAAATATATAACAATTTATTGAAAGCAGTATATTAAAATTGTTGGCTTGGAAACTCCTGAAATAGTACCATTTTGTACCTACTAATCCAATTTTTTTTATATCAGCTCAAAGAATTTCCCTTTACAAACATAATTCATCGTGAAAAATACAATAATTTATTGAAAGCAGTGTTTTAAAATTTTTGGCTTGGAAACTTCTGAAATAGCACCATTTTGCACTTACAAATTCAATTTTTTTTATATCTGCACAAAGGATTTCCCTTTAGAAACAAAATTTATCGTGAAAAATATAACAATTTATTGAAAGCAGTGTATTAAAATTGTTGGCTTGGAAACTCCTGAAATAGCACCATTTTGCACCTACAAATCCAAAAAATTTGTTATATCCACACAAAGAATTTCCTTTTACAAGCGTAATTTATCGTGAAAAATATAACAATTTATTGGAAGCAGTATACTTAAATTTTTGGCTTGGAAACTCCTGAAATAGCACCATTTAGCACCTACAAATCCAATTTTTTTTAAATGTCAGCGTAAAGAATTTCCCCTTACAAGCATAATTTATCGTGAAAAATATAACGATTTATTGAAAGCAGTATATTAAAATTGTTGGTTCGGAAACACCTGAAATAGCACCATTTTGTACCTACAACTTCAAATTTTTCCGGGGGAGGACCCCCGGACCCCACGCTTTTGGATTGTGGGGTGCATATATATACTACATAAGGCATTCTTGCCGCCTACCCCCCTAAAATACGTTCTTAAATGCGCCACTGCGTAACGTGAACATTGAAATAGTTGGCACGACGGAGACGAGAGGTGAAGAAGACTGTGTAGCGAAGGTAGAAGAAATTGCGAAGTATGTAGGAATAACGATATGCGAAAAAGACATTCAGGTAGCGCACAAGATGCCTAGTAGTAGAAGAGACCAGCCTAGACCGATAATTGCGCAGCTAGCCTCCATACAGACAAAGATCATTGGCTATGGAAATGCAAAGGAAACAAGTCACTTTTAGCTTCTGAAATAAATACTAAATCCCCTGCAGTTAGAACTTTCATAAACGAACATCTCACAGCTTACAGCTTTGGGAAACCAAGAAGTTTGCAAGAGAAAATTCTTTCAAGTATGTGTTGGTTCGTGATGCCAAAATCTTCGTTAGGAAAGAAGAAGGAAAATCAGCTACTAGAATCAGACGTGCAACCGATTTTCAAAAATTGGTTGTGGGAAGAGCTACCAGCTAAACACCGTAGTTTTGTTACATCGTAAATAGATAAATTTTTCAAACTTTACCGGATTGCATTTTTACGATGGACTGTCTAGACACTTCAGACTTAAACATTAGCTTTTTTTAATAAAGGCTTTCGTGTGTTACATTTATATATTATAAACGTAAGCAAAAAATTTAATGAATTTCTAATTTTGCTATCGGATGTCACAGTCAAATTTGATTTTAAAGTCATAACAAAAACAAGGCCAAACAAACATAGTTCGCTGTGCTCTATCGCCGACTACAACTCCTACTTCAGCAAAAAAGCTGTCAACAGAAGCAATGGTGTAGCAGTCTTTGTTGGGTGTGAGCTGACTGCTGATGTAGAGTAAAAGAGCAGAGTAAAACCATATATAATTTTTTGAACTTACCAATTGAATACATAAGACTGATTTATATAGCCATAATTCCGTCTGTTCTGCTGTATGGTATATTAGCATGGGTTAGAATGAGCAAAACGGCAATCAAGTCACTCATTTTAATACAAAAAGTTATTTTATCAACTGTGTTTAAAAATACTTTCGACCATCCAACAAATGAAGTTTTAAGTCGTTTAAGAGTATTCAGTCAGAAAATTGTATATTAGAAGCATATTAGTCAATTTCTTGAACAAAAAGTTTCCAGTGCGGTATTTATCCCAGATACTGTGTATCTTACTCGATATAAGGTAAACAAAAATTTACCAATCCTCCAAGTTGACGAAACAATTTCTCAAAGCTCATCTACATCCTTGCTTTCTAAAATTGTAACAATTCTTCCTGAATATATAAAAAATAAAAATATAAGCAATATATATGTAGGCCTGTATATATATATATATATATATATATATATATATATATATATATATATATATATATATATATATATATATATATATATATATATATATATATATATATATATATATATATATAATATATATATATATATATATATATACACACATCGATGAATACATAACTTAACTGATGATGAGTTGTTTTTAATTTTTAAGTAGTAGTTTACTCTAGATAATTATTTTTACATTCTACATATTTTTATTGTTAAATACTATCTGTATCTATAAATAGTTTTTTTTAATTCATGCAGAATTAAATAAAAAAACTGTTTCTCAAATTAATTTTTACCAGATGATAAGTTTTCTTACATAAATTACCTCAGCTTTAGAAAATAATGTGTCCAGTACCACTCACACACAAGCTTTGCTTATGTGAACGAGATGCATTCCATTCTATAAAAAGTGTTTATGTAAAGTTCTGTATTCGGTATATGGAAAATAAAAAGAAATATATGTTGTGACTGGCAGCAAGATTTTAATAATTGGCAAGAGGAAGTGTATGATAAGTAAAAATTAGTCAAAACATATTAACAAACAGACAACATGTCTGTAATATAAAATAAATATCTCCCTACCTGAGTATAGCATTGCAAGAGCATATTAGGTCTGCTTGAATGTCCAAATAATAAAATATCATTGCATAGCATACCTAATAAACTCAATGAGAATTGGCATTGCGTGTAATATAATAACGTAAGTACCACCTTAATGAGAATTGGTAGGCTATCACCTTAATGACAATTGGCTAGTGAGTGAGAGATTTTGGTCAGCGCTCAACATCAACATCTTTAGCCGGGGTGAGGATTGACAAGAGGTGAGTATGGAGCAGGGGAAACGGGAGATCCCCAAGAAAACCTGCATCGTCCGGCACGATTCCCTTAAGTGAAAATCTGGGGACTGACATCGCCGAAAATCAGTCTGCATTAACTTCATTAAAACAAACATTATTTTGTGCAAATATGTAAAGTTTCGAATTTTGCACACTTGAACGACTTTAATAAAAAATAACCACTACCCTAATAAGAAATAGCATCACCTTGACGTTAATTGGCTTTTATATTGAATTGTAATTTATATTGCCTGAATGAGAACTGGCATAAACTTTATATGAACTTGCATTATCTCAATGAGAATTTGCATACTCTAATACGAATTTGCATAATCTGAATGAAATTTGCATTAAATTAATGAGAATTTACAATATCTTAGTGAGAATTTTCCTAATTTGAATGAGAATTGCTTGAAAGATAATTCGTATTACCTGAATGAGACTTTGCGTTACCTTGATGAGAACTTTCATTTCTGTAATGAGAGTTACCTGGATGAGATTTGCGTGCATCTTTGCATTACCTGAATAAGAATTTTGATTACCTGAATGAAAACCTGCATTACCTGAATGAGAATTGGTATTACCTGAATGAAAATCAATTCATTATCATCAAAAAATGAAGTGTGCATGAAAATTTTCACCTTTATTCCACAAAAACTAATTGTATAAAGGAATCTAGATGAATTTCAACAACTAAGCTAATGGTTTAGAAACGCTCAAACGCTTAGCTATATTGACATGCAAACAAGACAGACTTCTGGCGTATATTTTCTACAGTTTTTTTTCCTCGTTACCTGATGCATTTTCATGGCACTTGTATGACAGGTAAATTTTAGAACTTGGTCCGTTTGTGTCACGAGATACAGTTAATTCTACAATAATGTCATATGGAAAATTCTACACGATAATTTCTGAAGATTCGGTGTTGGTTTCCCAGTTAACAATGTTGCTTGCATGCTTTATAATGGCTCCTCCCACGTCCTCGATGGTCCTTTGCTGTCGAGAGTTACACAACTTTAACTTCTCAAAATCCAATTTTGGACACCATTCTTGTGTAGGCCCTATTTTTGTATTTATGTACGTAAGATGCATATATATATATATATATATATATATATATATATATATATATATATATATATATATATGATCAGTTTACGTAGCATAACACGTCATTGTAATATGTTAATGATTTTCAAACACCATTAATTATTGACACAAGAAACGTGTTCGAAATTAATCTATCTGACTGAATAGCTTACTAGTTATTAAAGCTTACTTTACGTGACCGTCTTACAACTAATTACTGCTGCACACGGGCTCTTCGGTTAATTAATTTTGTCTCGGATGCGAAAGATCGTTATGTTCGTCTGAATTTTTCAAACTAGTGTTGGCAACATTGGCTGAGTTATAGTTATATTACAAACGTGTAAGCCAGCAACATGTTCAAGTATTGCAGTTTTTATTTAAACGTTGTCCTCAAAATACACATTCCATGCTCACGAAGTAGCTATTTTAAAATTAACTACTGCGGGCGGATGCAATAGTTGTTTGACAACAGTATCACCATACTGTTGATATTTATATAATTGAGGAACAAACATTCAAAACCAGACATGTCCAAAATCCAGAAAATGAGTATAATGCCGTTTCTAAGTAAATAAGATGTGTTACATACGAGTATGAACTCAGACTCCATAAAACACGTCTTACTGAAATGGGTATGTTTATTATTAGTTACTGCTATGAAATATGTTTGCACACATTTTTCTACAGCTAGGTAAGGTGGACATGTCTGGTTTTCCAAGTTTGCTCCTCAATTACATTATCATTTTGGTGAAAACCATATCATCATTACCATAATGAGAAAATACGTCTTTTGTATTGCTATAATATTTACGAAAATATCCAAGGAACTTTGTTGTATTGTAGCTAAAACCTTCTTACATAAATTCGTGAACTGTCAGCGAAATAATATGAATTAGTTATTGTTTTGTTATTTTTGGCATTACCAAAATGAGAAACAAATGGTCATAAATTACCAGTCTTCTGTTCTTCAATAACCAATTTAACATACACGAGGGTGTGAAACTGTTACGCTTTCTGGAGCAAACAGTGCACCTTCAGGGAACGTAACAAGAACTACGCCAACGCGGTTCGTTTGTCACACAGAACAACTAACTGCACAGCGTTGCTGAAATGATACACACACTTCGCGCCGCCTTTGCTGTCTCATGATGCATGCTAGTTATTTATATTTTCTATCTCTCTGGAATGAGAAAAAAATACGAAATTTAAAATGACGTCTCTAAAGCTAGACTTCAAACTGACCATACTACTCTGTAATTGCAATCGTCATTTACATAAAACATATTATAATCTGATTAGTACTGAAATTCACACTTGACAATTTACTTTTATTTCTTAAAAACGTGTGAAAAGAATGCTGGAGATGAATATTTTCCTGTTTTCTGAAAAGAAAAAAAAACTCAATGAACGAAATACTGGCTTGTATACGGCTAAACTAATACGGCCATAGCCTAATTTAAACAACCTCCTATTTTGTTTACGAAACCAAATGCAAAATCTACCTATGTAACTTTGACACAACTCTAAAAATTTGTATGACAATATAATAGTGTACGTCTAACTGGCTAAAAAACTCTTCAGGGGTTATGATAGGCCTATACCTACCGCCTTGGACTTATTTCTTTTTTCTCAGTAACATCTGTTTTAGTGGATGTATCAAATTTTTGTATGACATAGTATAGATAAAAAGTTAATTGATTTTCTGCCATTTTTGCAACTTCAGCACTTTCATTATTTTGTGACGGGAAACAGTTAACAAGTTAACGCGAGTGACAACCGTGGTCACATAAATAACAGAAACACTACCATATGGATTCCAAATGATGAAATAAATCGATAAACTAGGTAATGCCAATGTAAAAAAGTGAAACAATATCCATATTTCCTGATAAATAACTGTAGACACAAATCCACGCTGAGAAGCATCAGTCCCCTATAATGTTTGGTAGACACATATAAATCTAGAGTTGTTTATAGGTTTCTGTGTCACTGAGAAGAACTATAGCGACTTAATTATTTTAAAATTTCAGGACAAACAATCCCAGTAATTCAATTTCAATAACATAATTGATTAGGAAATAAAATTTGAACATTTTGTTCGTGTTTGCCTTTGAAACGGTGCGTATCAATCAACATAACTGCGTAATTACTAACCAGATAGATTGCAATTTAAAAAATTATATTATTACGTCCCGAAGGTTCAGAATTGAACTTAGTTTTAATTTATTGTGATTTAAAGAAAACTTCTACAAAATAACTTATTTATAGTCGGAAAATATGTTTTGTTTCGTTGAGACTAGAATTCCTAATTTCTACTGCTTTTGCGATACGTATGTTTTAATGCCTTACCTGTTTCCCAGTTTTTATAAAAAAAATCATTATTACTACGGAAAATATTTTTGTGAAGATAAAAACCTTGATGTTTTGTCTAGTTACTTAATTAACAAAATTTTTATAACCGGGTATTTAGCAGAAGTCATATAGTTTCCAAAAAATCATAAGACAACGTTTTCAACAAAACTGGGATACAGATTTGCGTTATTTGCTCCCGTTTAGGCATGAAAATTGTCGCAAACATAGCATAAATGAGTAATCATGGTCTTTACAAAAAATTACACTTTAGGCAGCATAACTAGATCAACAAGAAAGTTTGGTTCACAAACAACATATTTATAACTTTTAAAAAACTTATTTTTATACCGAACAAATGTTAGTGTATAGGCCTACCTATAAATAATAAATGCACGTGGCGTTTCGTACTTGAGACGAAATGACACAAAGTCACGTTGATACAGCTTGGAATTTTGTTTTACCAGACTTTAGAACTATTAATAGGTCTATATCTAAAATAGACGTAGATTTAGGCCTATTATGTGTATTAGCACTGTACAATGTTATAGAAACATACAAGATTAGTAAAGACGTCGCTAAAGTAACTGATCCACCGAGCTCTGTTTTTATAAGGAAATGTATAGATGCAGTATCTTAAGAGAACGCGCATGGTATGTCAATTGTTGCTAATAAATATATTGAGTTCAACTGATTTTTGAAGTCGGCAATGAATCACAAAAGAGCAGTCCTAGATAACACTGATGATGAATTTGTGAACGGAAATTTTGCGATAATAATGCATTAATATAATCTCTGACGCCGTGATTAGACTTAAAACTTTTCAGCACTACAAGGAATTCATCAGAAATACATCACACTGAAAAAATTAATGCTCACATATAGTTGGCAAAATACATATTCATAAATTGCACTCTATTTAAACGTCTGTAATTGTATAACTTATCTGTACCTCGGAGGCATAAGACACTATGTCACAAAAAATAATAAAACAACCAAAAATAAAAGTCGTAGTACAAAGCAAACTAATGTGTTGAACTCAGGACATCACAATTGAGACAGCACAGACAATACTGGAACGAATACAATAATGGACACAAGACAGAATAACAACGAGGACGTCACAGACAACACACAACGATGAAGACACAAAAGAAAACAGTAGATTTCCAAAGGCTGACTTTTCACGATGTTTCGGGAGCTGACATCTTCTCCCGTCTTCAGGTGAAGTAAAAGTGAAAACTGGAAAAAAAAAAAATATATATATATATATATATATATATATATTTTGGACGGTAGCGCGACCAATGGTAAGTCGAGCTCTCTTCTGACTGGTCGCGCACCTTTTAATGGGTTATATTGTCTATTGTCACTTCGCAAATAATTTTGTTTCTTTACTTTTAAAGGTTTCCGCATCTTTCTTAATTTAATACTTTGCTGACTAAATACATAGGAGTTATTCACAATAAATGTTGATTCTTTTATTTTTCGTTTGATAGGGTGTGTTTCTAGTGTAAGTGGAGTGGCATTTTCCCAAAGTATTTTATGACTATTTTCCCGCACATGTTCGGCCAGTTTGGATTTTTGTATCCCGCCTTTTATGTTCTTTAATACGTGTGGAAAGGGGTCTGCCTATTTCTCCTATGTAAAAACTTCCACACTCGCATGGTATTTGATAGACACAGCCCTGAGTTTGTAGTTTATTTATTTATTTTACTAGGTCGCGCTAGGGACAGAGCTGAAGGCTATAAATACCGTCCAATTTTTTTGTTGTTTCACTATTTTTTGTCCTAAATTTGTTGTTGGCTAATTCCTCATGGGATCTTTCATGTTCTGTTGTTTTGGTTTATGGATGTGTTGACTACAGCCAACTTGGCTTGTTTTCTCTTTTTTCGTAATTATTTCAGTTTTTGTTTTTCTTAGTCTCTTTCTAAGATTTCTAGGACGACATAATATTGCAACGGCGCATGTCCACAATAATACAGTTTGTCATTCTGTCCCATTGCATGAAACATTCAAAGAAATTACTAATACTCCTTGAATTCTACAAAATGTGAACCACTAAAATTCATCACTTTCATGTTCACTTTAAAGTAAAAATACTGAAAAAAAATAATGTAAAATTTCCTTAAGTTACGTGTACGGGCACCAAATTACACTTCACGTAAGGAAAACTTACCACATCTGTACACAATAAATTTACCAAACAGATGTATGAGAAAAATCGGGATGAATATAAACAAAAAACTTCAACTAATTTAAATAAATGATTGCGTTGTTATCTATATATCCTACATAAAATTAATGTACGTATGTTTTCCTGTCTCTATGTTCGTAAAGCATGCGCTCCAATATCATACATCCGATTGCGATGAAACTTTGGTAAGTTTTGCGGGCACCCGCAAAGGATTCTGGAAAAAATTACTTATAGAGGAAAAAAGGAATGCAAGACGGGACATGGGCAAAACGGGGTACCCAAAAATTTAATGAAAAAAAAAAAATCATATTTTAAAATGTTTTGAAAACAGCCATTAATGACTTGAATTTTGGGCGTAAGTGGGATTCTTACCACGCCTTGCATTAGTGGCTTAGTGCGCTATCCGCCTATGACTGAGCAACAGTAGGGAACGTTACTTCTCTAACGTGTGTCAAATTTTCCACTGAACGTTTGTTCAGTGTTACGCAAAACGTTCTGCGCATGTCATACAACATTTTTCCATTGCGTTTTCTTGAAATGTCACAGTCGTGTACTTAAATGTCACTACACAGTGCGGTTTTGTTAAATTTGATGTTTGGAAAAATAAATTTTCCCTACAATAAAGGGAAATTTCTCTGTCGTATAATAAGATTTCCGTGTCAGTGCGATAATATTAGCTTAAATTTATGCAAGCAAAAATTGATTTCCCTTATAATATTCAGAAAGTTAACCGTAGTATAAGTTAATTTTCCGCATTAGCGGTGTAGTTTTACATTTTATGTAAGGAAAAATAAGTTCGACATACAAGTTAAGGAATATTATATTAAATTTCTACACTTATTGCAGTAAACAACTATTTTGTAGCTGGTTTTCAATTTCTTTATTACACATAACGTCATTATTTTACACAGTATGATTTTCTTTACTAGCAATCTGGACTAAATAAGTATATAATTTGTGATAATCGTTACGTATCCTAACAGATTGTAGTTTTGTTAGTATTAGGACCTACTTTCTATGCTACCAATATGTAGATAGTTGGCATATAAACCAGCTGTCACAGTGGTACCTTTTTTTTAACGATAGGCCTACATAAACACAGTATGTAGGTAGGCTACAAGGATTTCTTTACTACAATATTGACCATGTATCTTTAGCTCAGATAAATGTTATCAAACGGGAGATCGAATGTTCACCGCGAAAAGGGTTGTTACGTTAATTCTATGGATTTGGTTGTGGTAGTTAGCCAAACTAGATTTGCTTCACTTCATGTTCACTTACACGATAATGACGAGGCATTTCTTCACACGGTACGGATAACCTGAATTTAAGTATTTCACTTAAGTAGCCTATTGCTAATTGTTATTCCTTGAGTCTTTTCCTGAAGTGTCATAATCACCATTAATGCAATAATTTTGTTTGTTTATTCGTGTGTTTGTGCAAAAGTAAACACTCAAAGCGAAAAGAACTATTGCTAAAGTTAGTTAATTTCCTTATTTACCGCTCATATGAAATCCTCACGTGCGTTTTTAAAATCAAGCTAAGTACGTACCTATAGGATTTACTACAATAAAAACACTTGCGTCAATTTTTCCTGCACAGTTTTAGAAAAATTATTTCGCGTAATGTGTTAGGATGAAAACCTCCACTTTCAGAGTGCAGACTGCAGTCATAGAAAACCATCGACTATATAAAGGAAACAGCTGTAATTGAGGGCAGATGCATGCTGACCTTCGACTTGTAGCATATTGTAACTGACTATGCGATTACGCGAGGAAACATTCCTTGCTATTCAGGAAGTGAACCAGACTCTTTTTACAATGTGACTGAATTCCATGCCAGTGATATGAAATGCGTATTGATGAGGCAGCAGAAAATACACTTGGAAGAAGCATGTATACTATGTGGGATACATGCATGTTGAAGTCCGCGTGAATATTAATTTACTATTTATTTTTGTTTAGCTTTATGTCTCGTCGGCAGCGAGGTCATTACAGACGGTTTCTCACAACTTGACACGAAGGACAGACGAGTAAATTGTAACGTTTCGTAGATTTTGCGAGTCCATCAGTAATTTTTATTATAAAAGCTTGTGAGCGAGAGAGATTTTGTTCAGCGCTTAACATCAAGGTCTTCAAGCTGGTGAGGTGTGCTATGATGTATGGGGTAGCGCCGGAATGAAAAGGTGGGGAAACGGGAGATCCCCGAGTAAACCTGTCGTTCAAAGGCATCGTCCGACACGATTCCACAGAAAAACCAGCGACTGATCCCGCCGGGTGTCAAACCCGGATCGCCTTGGTGGGAGGCAAATGGTATGACCATTCTGCCACCGCGGCCCCATAAAAAATTGTCGTCGAAGTTACTATCGTATTAAATTTCGTAACGACGCATTTGAACTTAAATTCAATAAAAACAGTTTCACTTCATTTGCGATTATCTTCTTAAACATGCATTTATATACTTCGAAGTTGTTGTGGAATTGAGTGTTGGGCCCCTGTATTCCTAAATATTTACCGATTGGGAAATATGTTAAGATATATTTTTTTTTTCGAAACTGACATGCCCTAGGCTAATTTATTACTTTTTCTTAGGTTGCTACTTTCCACTCTTTCCTGTAGTAAACATCTACTCCTTAGCACAATGTGTGAGTACTGCGCATATATATAAGGGAAACAATTATTATGCTTCTGTATCTATACCCATAACAAACGTTTGGCGTTTAAATAGCTTCGAATGAACATATATTTGGTCGAGCTTCGCAAAACGAAACAAACTACCAACGTTTAAAATGTCGGTTTTCTGTTTCAAAATTCAGTTCAATAAGTGAACGTGGTTAAACAAAATATTATCATCTTAACAAACTCCAGTAATTTGGCTGAGACCACTACGTGTGAATATAAATTTAATTATGGTTATGCTAAACTAGCTATGACTCGGAAACATTAATTTGTAGTTGGTTTCTTCTTGCGTAACTCGAACCACTTGATTCTTGATGTCTAAAAGCTAATACCTTACATGAATAATAAATGTATAAATATTATAGGCAACGTAGTTAAGTTGAGGCCAGCAACCTCGTGATCGACCGTTTAAGGCCATGCTTTCTTGTTTTAGACCTATACTTTTTATAGATATTGATTGTTTATGCCCAAACGAGAACTGATATCAAAAATCTGTTTGGCAGTTTTGTTTAAAATCTTCTTCTCAATGCTGGCTGTTTTTTTTATGTCCGTAAATACTATGGTTGTAGCTAATTATGTAAATAACAAAATTCAGGCTAATTTATTTTTTTAATACAAACCGTATAATTTCATGGTTTGAAAAAAAAATTGCTATCACAGCAACTTCGACTGAAATATCAATTTCAGTCACGTTGATGTAAATTATTCAATCTTTTAACTTTCTTTTAGGATGTTAGGTATTTTCTAAACGTCAAAATGTCAGAAGTTTGATTTCAAACTCACATTGTACTCTGTGCTGCTTCGAATAGGTAAAGTTTATAACCGTAAGATAATAGACGTTCATATTTTTTATTGCTGTTCCAAGTGTTTTTAACGTGGCTGTAAATCCATTATTACAGTTACTAAAGTCCGTCAATGAATTGACGTTTTACTGAAACATAGCACAAATGTTCAAAGATATACGAAATTTTAGACGTAAATGCATTAATTTCTTTATTGTTTTCGAATAATTACTTTCCATTATGGTCTACATGCGGTATAAACCATAGGATCTATGTAATTTTTTGCATTGTTATTTCTTTCGCAGAAGTTTTGATTCATATAATTGTAAGGAATGTATCATGCTAACAAATAGGGTTCTGTTGTGAGTGCTCGAAAATCTGTAGAGCATGTAGGTGCTGTGATAATGTTTTTATGTTAACCTTAACCACTGGGAATTAATATAATATATTTATTAATCATTATAATATGAAACTGATCGAAAAGGTTATTGATGAAATAGTTCACTATCTTGTACATGTTTTCTATTTTTAAAAGAGCAATAGAGTTGAAACTTTGCAGGTATTTTAGTGTGACACCAAGTGAATCAAGCGACTAAAGGTGAAACACTTGGAGTGTGAAAGATATTGATTTTCCAACTAAGTTTGAATTGGCCTAGTGACCGAGAGCACACACGTGATAGAATGGAATCAGACCAAAATTAATCAAAAACTAGCAGTCCTAGGTAGAACGAGGGAGAATTGTATATATTGCGGGAAAAGTTTGGTGGTTTCCTATACTGCAAGGAGCGTATTGTTTTATATAGCCTACTTCCGTTGAAATAGAGACAACAGTCCATTTTGGTGGCGGGTACTGCAGTATTTGGATTGTTCTTACAACAATCGGTTCTGTAGAAGTAACTAATGTGCTGTAAATAAATGGTAGGCTACTTTTTTCTCCTTCTACAGATAACATTGTCGCAGGAATAATCCAGATACTGTCGTACCGGCCACCAAACTGGACCGATGTTTCTATTTCAAAAGAAGTATGGTACCTAAAGTAGTTTTCTTTCAGCGTATTTAAAATCTAACTTAGTATTAAGATATTTTTACGTTATTTACGTTGTGCAATAGTTATTTTCGTACGCCGGTACTGAGCATTTTTTGTTCGTCCATGAACTCTTTCAAAATAATAGGCTAATAATTTAATCACATAAGGTGCAACATGCAAAAGTATTTTGTACACAGTAAAAAAAAAATTACATTTACAAGAAAAATTTTGTAAACTAATATCAGAACGTAATAAGTAAGGTAATGAAAGTAAGATGTCGGAAACCTTTTAAAGCGGTTACAAATATCGTAAACACCTTTGCGAACTAGTAAAATAAACGTTAATAGTCAAAATTTTCGATTTGAAAGAAAATAAACCTAGGAGAACTGATCAATTTCACAAAACATTTCGTAATTTTACAAAAAAGTGATGTAAACTTAGCCAGATATTAGCTGTAAATGTACAAATTTATTTGTATATTTACAGAAATGTTTGTAAATATACAAAGAAGTTTGTAAAAATACTAGTTCTTTATAAATTTTACAAAAAGTCTTTGTAGTGTAACCAAAAACTTTTTTGGAAACTGGTTTCCAAAAAAAACTTTTTGTAAAAGTAAATTTTTTTTACTGTGCAGTCTAATTATTTTATAAACTATTTTTGCTGCGATTTTCCGCTTTCTCTCTGCCTTTAGGTATCACGAAGGAAAGGTAACCTTCTAGCAAAAAAAAAAAAAAAAAACCATTTTACTGCATGACACCAGTTAACATTTCTGTGCCGGAAGACTGTCAGTGCCTTGCCTGTTACATGTTGACCTACTATACTATAATAGGTGCGCATTCATGGTTGTTAGCGTCTCGCATCTTTACAGCCCGTATTGGCGTATATAAATAAACTGATTCACGCTAAAATAATTTGAAATTAAGAATAACCGGTTTTGACATGTGACGTAAACCTGTTTTATGTGATACTCTGTAAACAAATGGAATACGCAAATAGGTCGTAGTTTTGTATAAAGTCACGTCTAGCCTACTTACACTAAGCTGTTGGCTTATGTGATTCTGATTCAACTTTAATTTTTTTTTACTAATTCATGATGGCCCAACGCTTCAGACACTTCCGCGTATAAAGTTAATAGGAAAAATGTTTTAGTTACATTTATTTAGGCCTATATCTATATAGGTCATAATATACCTATGATAAAATATGCCAGCATAAAGCATTAAAACTATATTATAGATACCATTTAGTTTAAAAATTAATATTATAGTAATTGTTTTCTGTTAGCAGTTAAGAAAATGTAGGCCTACAATTTACTGTACAGTGATTAGCTTATGTGTGTAGTTCTCAAGTATAAAAAAATACACAGAAAATATATCATCGTTTAGTAAAACACTGCCAATATTGAGCTATCAAATAGACCTACATTCTTAGCGATATAGACACAGTTGCATATTTGTATTCTAAAACTTAACTGTTTCATTGGTTTACGCCTTACAAAGTAGACCTAAAGGAGGATTTTCACCCGTATACCAACAAAAGCTTCGAATATCGTGAGAAATTTATCATGCATCGACCTGAAAAAATGCAACATACAAGTTTAATAATTTTAGTAGGCCTACGTGTTTAACTTTTACTTTAAGAAATTTGCCTATACGTTAGACATACAACTGGAAAGCTGCAATGGATGTATAGGAAATATATATTACACACACACTTACTTGACATTTCTATGCACAGGTTTGCCCAATAAGTAAGATTTGGTTCGCAAAACAAAGTATTTTTTCTAAGTATTGTTAATAATTCGTAGTAGGCTACTTTCGTGCGGTGCCATAAAGAAAATCAAGCCAAGAATGAAAATGTTAGGCTATTCAGGATCTTTGGGACTGAAACGTCTACAAATAAGTTGAAATTAATCGCACAGCATTGTTGTTCAATATGCGCCGTTTTAAATGCATTGCATTGATATGAATTAAAATGTTCACACTTTACAACACGTTTTGTCTTTTCAAATGAAGTTGTTTCAGTAGAATTGTTTGTGCCAACGTTGTTCTTTATTTAAGACACTGACATAAATGCAATTTTACTTAGTAAGTAACTCAAAAATCGTTACACAAATATCCAACTTTACATAATTACTTAGCCTATAGTGAAGCGAAACGAACTTGGGTCTATAAAACAATGATTCTATTGTCAAGCTAATGTTTATAGAGTTGAGTGGACGAAATATTTAGCAGTCAGGCAAAAGTCTTTCGGCAACTCAACTAAATATTTTGTTTGACCGACTGGATATTTTTTGCACTGTCTATTTGGAATCTATAATAAAACTATTGTGTTGTTAATTGACGTAGTAACGTAACATTTTAATTTTTACTAACCATAATTTCGTCCATAGGTTAAATGAATTAGGCTATCTGATTTCAAAAGAATAATATGTTTGCATGGACTTCTGAGATGTTAGGTTCTATATAAATTTTGGTGTTATTCTTAACATTTTTCTTGATGTGCACAAATAGGAACAGAATACCTTTTTCTTAAACACCACGCTCTTTTTAAAATCACAAACAATCTTTGTCGTTTACAATTATGTTCTCTGTAGGGTTTTTTTTGTTAAACTGTCGCATTGTATTATTCCCGCAATAAAATCAAGAATTTGAACTACATAACCTAAAATTACAATAAGTTATTCTTATGTGTTAGTACTGGTAGCAGACGCCCTGCTGTTGTAGTTATTATGAAAACGTATCTCTGGAGTGTTTTACTTGGTTTTCTCTCCGCAGAAACAAGATGTTTTGTGCTCAATTTTATGAAACAAATTATAGTACAAAATACACTCTAAAAATTTTTGGAAAAATTTACAAGAATTTTCTTTGTACTTTTACAAATTATTGTAAAAGTACAAAGGTTTCCTTTGTAAAATCATTAGTTTATGAAGTTACATAGGTAAACTTTGTAATGCTACAAAGGAATTCTTTGTACCTGTAACGACAGTTCCTGTAATGTAAATTATTTTGTAAAATATGACAAGGGAATTCTTAGTAGTTGTACAAACTTTTGTAAAAGCTGAAAAATTTGCCATGAAAAATTATTAGTTTATAATGTTAAAAGGATTTTATTTGCAAAAAAAACTTAGAAAAAATGTGTAGCCTTCAAAAATCATAAGTTCGTCGAAGATTACTTACGCAAAGATCACAAACTCTGAAAAGTATTTTTCTTGAATAAAGTGAATGTTTATATTAATTGTGTGCTTTAAAAGAAAGAATTATTTCAGAACTATACAGTGAACGTATACAAATAAATAAGGACTTAACGACACAGATGTCACAGTGGTCCAGTGGGGCCGACCCCCCGTGGCTCAGTTGGTTGAGCGGCCGGCCTTGGTGCGGGGGGGTTCTGGATTCGATTCCCAGGTCTGGCTGGATGTAAATTTGTATTTGTCCATTTGGGTTTCAAAAATTGTCACTATACAAATTGTCTCACGAAAAATACTGGGGTCACTCAAATTAAGTCACATTAAAGGGGGGAATGTTTGGTGCGGTGATGATGCGGAAGCTTCCGCATCGCCACTGCACCAAACATTTCTTACAAAAAAGTGGTAAAATGTGTCGTATCTAAGCGTGGGCAAGGTGGTTCGAAACCTAGCGCCTCCCGAGGTATTTATTTTTCCTAATTAATTTCATGTATACGTCCTTTATTCAAAAGGTATTTGATAAATAAATTCAGTGTTATTTATGAAGTACAATGCACATTTAAATTTATTTTTTTCCTTACTGAAAGTACAGTTACAAGGCTAATCCTTGTAATTTTACAAACATATAGGCCTACTTTGTAATTTATTACAAGGACAACCATTGTAGTTTTGCAAGGAATTTCTTTGGCAACTGGGTTTCCAAAGGATTTTGTTTGTAAAAGTACAAAAAACTTTTACAGTATCACTTACCAGTTACACAAAGCTGATCCCTTTTACGGACAATAAAGTTCATGTAATATTAAGTGCTTGAATTTTATGACGACTGGTTGCCACTCCTGGGGTCCCAGGTTCGAATGCCGCTACGTCCAGGAATTATCTACGTTCATAATCGCTTGTACGACAAGGGCAGGCTTACAAAGCCACGCTAACACGGACTTGCTATTTAAATAAGTTCACATATTTTATTTACTTTTATGAAGAAAGATTTACACTTGAGGTTTGCATTACGTAAATAAAATTGTACTCGTTTTATAAGCGTATATATATTATACTTTGCCTAACAATAACATTTAAATGTATATTGTTGTCTCTATCGTGGTAGGTCATAGTTATTGTAGCCTAGACAATAGTGTTATAAATATAGTCCTAAGTACCTTACTATGGAATGTTTAAGTTATATTTTTCCTATTAGTGTGGTATTATCCTACAGATATAGGTATTAATGAAAACACTCACTAATATTGTTAAATTATAGTTACACTGGTCCTACTGGGGGAGTGTCTGTACTGCCACACACATTTGTGTAAAATTGCGATTATAGTCTAACATATCATAGATAAAAGCTCGCTGAAAATGCTCTGAAGGCTGAAGGTTGCTGAACACTAAATAATTTTGTCTGCAGCACCTAACCAATCAGAATGCTTCTTGATAGCGTCACTTAAATACATGCGCAGAGTAATTAAATTGTAGATAATTCACTGTAAATAATTAACATATATTTAGGTATGTTTACGACATTGTTAGTCCTATTGTCGATTGCGTAAATCAAAAATCATAAATTATAGTTAAAATCGCATTACGTGACATTATTTATCCATGACTACAGACCACGATTTTTGGTGAAAAGAATTCAGCAACAATTTGTTTCAGAGACTTATGTGCATATATTTAACAATGCTTCATAGTCAGTGACTGGTTGTATATAACTCTCAGCGTCTAGGGTTCTACCCGCAAATAACAGACGTGTGGTGTCGCAGTAGGCTAACCTTGATCCTGTTGGCTCAGTCAAATGAGCCACGTCTGTGCAATAATAGCCTATACATTTTGTCAATCAGCAAACGACACCTAACAAACTTTTGCAGAATATTTTTCACCAAAAATTGTGGTCTCTATCCATATCGTATTGTAAATACATTTACTGGAATTTGACACGCGATATTCTAATGAGATCAATTAATTGCAATAAGGGTTACAGGCAACTTCATTTTTATCCACTACTTAGCACACCACGGCATTAGGCTACCACACGTGTTTTGGTAACTGCCACAGGCCTATTGGTAGAGGTACGAGTATTTCGCGTATTAATCTGGCAATAGCGTGACTTCTTAGACTTAAACACACACTGGCCATAGTCAAATATCCATTGGCTTCTAGCCGTAACACGTGTTACCACCACGACTTGTTTCCTTATTTATCACTGGCTTACAGTCGACATATGTGTTAAAACCGGTGTCGTATAATCACAAAAGAAGAAGTGAAGTATACAATACTGGCATTCAACCTGACCTAGAATCAATACGGGAAATAAGCTTGCCTCTACCTATTGGTTAATTATTTACAAAACAGTCACCGCACTGTTACAAGCATTTTCAGTTCTAAAGAATATAAATCGAAGAGTGTTACATTAAAGAAGTAAGATTATCCACTTCGTAACCAATTTCAAGCCAGGCCGAAAATGCCATCTCGAAACTAAGCCAGCTGTATTTAACCATCACATCGGAACTTATATAGAACGTAATTTCCTAAAGTAATGCTAAGGTTACTCCTCTACCAGCATTTAAGATAGGCTAAATATAATATTTATAAGATATTCTGACGTTATGTTTACTTAAGAGTTCAAAATATTCAGACTGTGATGATAAGAGCTTGCTACGTACTGCTGCAGTTTAAACGTCTCTCTAAAGTCTGTCAGTAATAATAGTTATTAAGATTATCCACAACTAAATCGTAGCATATACTTCCATAACTTTCAACTTTCCTTCTCCGCCGAAGTCGTTCGCAGCACTGGCTAATTTGCACGATATAGACACTTTCAGCCTACATTCACACGATAAGAAAAATTGTGTAAATTATTTATGAAAATAAATGAAAGTACTTATTTATTTTCTGATATATACACAATTTTTACATCGTCAATAGTTACGCACACTGTTATTATTAGACGTGGCTGCAGAGATCCACAAATTACTTCTGAACAATGTGATTACTAGCTGCTGAGCTAATATGCTTACTTTGTAGGCCTACTATTGTAAGAACACAATGAAAAATTAGTGCAAAGTTGATAAATTAAAGAAATAATAACAATATTTAAGAAGAGTAAATTTTATCAAAACACAATGTGGCCCAACAGAATCTTAAATCCAAGAGAACGCAGACGTAAACATCGTGTAAATATTCGCGTCAGTGGCTGTTGAATTCACGCTGTGTTGCGACGGCCAGGTAATAAAATTATGTTGAGACAACAGTTGTTGTGCTACATCAGTCAACACACTCGAACAGAACAGTGGAAACCAAGTGTGTATATTAGGCGTGGGAAGCGAATGGTAAGAGAGAGCGAGTGTAACTTACCCTGTCATACTGGTGTGAGAAGGCGGGGAAGGGATTTGTCCTGGCGACACCCGAGGCCGAAGTGGCAGACCTCTGGTACAGGTAAGGGTAGTAGGCCTGGTAAACCACTTCGGGACAGCTCATCGTCAAGGGAAATATGGGACTTGTTTGTTCCGTTTTGCGGTAGAAGAGTGACGGTGGTTTAGGGGCCGAGCACGAAGCTCGCCTTGTGAACGCCTACACAGGCTACCCGGCACTGACACTGCACGGAGCACACAGCACAATACACACGAGCCGACTAACTCGGTCCTGTTTGGACGAGCCAAGTTCCCTCTCTCAACATCCCCCCCCCCTCTACCTATAGCACAAGGCCGCGCCCCTCAAACACCCTTCCATGCCGTGACAGGCTGATGTAGCTGGGAGGCGGGACTATGGTGCCACGTTTACACTGCGCCAATCATTACCCCGCTAAGCCCCGCCTACATTTTTACAGTATTGGCCTGTCTCTCCCTGCTCGTTACTTCCACCCCTGTGTTTTCACAGCTTCCCTCGTACATGAAGCTGGCTATCAGCAGAACATATCACATTAACAATAAACACGAGTGGCGTACAGAGGGGTCTGTCCATCCACCCTACTCCTCGAAACTGAACGTCTCAAATTTGATCATATAAACCCACGGTGTATAAAGGTAGAGAGAGGTCTTGACACTGAGGAATAAAATTTGACTCCCTTTTTGTCGCCGAGCGCAAGTAGTAATTTAGTGGAGGATTTGTCTTATTTTGTCTTTGGCTGAGCTTAAAATGTTAAGAGGCTATCGGAACTATGTGTATTATATAAAAGAAAAAAAAATTAAGTATAATTTTGTTTTGGAACACATTTTTAAACCATAACATTAAGTTTTTCAATCTTGTACATTAGACACACGTTGCAACGATTCTAGCATTTTGTAGAGCAGTAAATAATACATTTTGTTCGAATATGTTTACTGAAACAATAGTACGTAATATTTTTTTTTCAGACGACGTATATAAACAGTTCTACACATGCCAATGCATTTATGGACATTAAACATATATCTACTATATCAGCTTACCATATTAACATAAGTTTATATAAATAATTGCGGACATTTTAACTTCACCAGACGTAAACAGGACAAATCTTCCACCAAATTACTACTAGCGCTCGGCGACAGAAACGGGCTCACTTTCTCTTGCTGGAAAGCATACGCAGTGTCAAGACCTCTTCCTCTTAGGCCGTGTATAAACCTAATACTTAGATGATGTTATATCGCGGGAAAACTTGACTGTTTGCTGGGTTACAACGCTCGTTAAGCCTAAGAAAATATTGCTGGCTTTCGCTTGTACGCGGAGCTGTTACCCGATTTGACAAAGCCAATGACTCTCGCTATTGTAATATTTGATGCTTATTATTGGTCTGCAGACATCTACGTTGTGTCATGCGTAGGCCCTATGTCACCCAATCATTCATGTCGCAAGAAACTACAGTGTTTTCAAGGGTATGTTGGCACAAAATAATGTGCTCACGAAACAAGTATATTTTTTATTTCTATGACTGTGGAACCTTTACTCTTGCCCATTGGAAGCTGGAATATTTTTCCGGGCCAGAGTCTATTTTTCCTGTGTTTCTAAGTATTGTCTCTTGGCATAGCTGGGGTAGGCCTACAGGCCGGAGAACCGCTACCTAATCCCTTGAGTTACATCGTTCAAATAGCTACAGCACTGCTTGCAACGAGGCACGGGCGTCACAACCATAGGGGCCGAGGGTGACACGTCCCCCTAATAATTCTTTTCATTTTGTCTCCTCAAATATATAGGCTACAGGTTGTTTCTTAACTTATATTACAAACTTTAGGACGTGATCCTTTACCACAAATTATATACAGTTTCATAATGAATTTTTTGTTCACTGCAATTCGAAAGACAGAAATTCACACTTAAATTTTAATATTAAATGGTATCTGTGGCACAATATTGGAAACGACGAGGAGTTGAATTTCAATTCTGTGTGCAATTTTTTGTGTTATTAAGATCTTCAACGCATCAAGAAGCCGCTATTCAGATCACTCCCCTTCATGAAAACAACACTCTCTCATTGAGTGGAACTTTTGTGGCAAACATTTCATTTTCATTTTCTGAGCAATACATGCCAAGGAACATAAAAGGTGATTTTTTTTTAAAATCAAAGTGCAAAATGAATTTACAAGAATGCTGTGTGCAATTAAATTGCAGTTTTTGTCTACATGCCAGGTATTGTACTGTTTGCACAGACACACTAGACTGTATTTTATAGCAAATGGTACAATGTAGTGACTTATAAAAATAAGACCTTTTATAGGATGTACTGCTCAGAAAAGCAACATGAAATGTTCGCAAAGCCCAACGCCACAAAATTTATAGTCAATAAGAGGGTGACCACTCCGGTTATTTTTATGAAGGGAGTTTTAAAGAGCAGTTTCTTGATTTGGACGAAGGTCTCTATAGCCTAACACTTATCATTACCCACAGAATTGAAAGTTAACACAACGTTCATTCCAAAAATTTGCCAAAATACAATTTTAAAATTCATTTTTCAAGTGTGAATGTCTCCCTTACAAATTGCGTTATAGGCAAAAATTGCATCGTGTAACTAGCCTATACCTCATTTTTGATAAGGAATCATCTCCGAAAATATTTTACATAAGCTAAATAACAGCCTCTATATTGAATTTCTTAGAAGTACGAAACATAGCTTACTAATTCTATGATCACTGATATATTTTTATTCGTCAATAACTTCGTTAACAAGCATGTGCTGTAATGACTTAAAAGCTATAGATAAATTCCATTTGCTGCACATATTGGCGTATATCATCCATTCGTGATAAAATTACCACTTTTGAATTAAAATTTCGTGTTACGTTTCACATGCGAATGCTCGGTTATTTGCTTTCAGTAAACTTAGTGGAGAAATAGAAAAGTAATTTTGTGTTGTAATGTCTTACTAAGTGCACTGTGACGAAATTAGAGGCACCTCAAGTATGCTCACCACTTTACCAAGAATGGTCTGTATTATTCGAAAAATATTACGCCCAACAATGAACTATTGTTTCTTCATTTGTGTGTGTTATTATTGTTATTACAAAATATCTGTAGATGCATAACCTAATAATATTTTTTTAATTAAGTATAAGCTATGTTTTGTGAAGTTTATGTTGTGTTGAACTTAATAACAGAAGATTTCATGAATAATTTGAAAGTGTAAAATTGTACAATTTTCAGTTTAAATATATGCAAGAAAATATTTCTACAGTTTTGTATGGTTTCCTCCATTACGCCATCCTTTAATGCGGCCAGTTTCTGTACTATACCAACGCCAAATGTAGTAAATATTGGCAAACTTTAAATTATTCTTTATAAATATTTGTCTGCTCAAATTCGGTGAATTTTTCACTCAGCTTTTTGGCAGGTTTCGAAAATGTATGTTTTAAAAGATAAACTAGGGTGATCAGACGAGATACTATAATGACAGTAAATACAAGTTTTTTAAATTAACTTTTTATGTTGTGTGGAACATTCTTACTGCTACTGTAGCTTGTAAGTTCAACAGTCAGGTTTCTCCTAGTATTTAAATGCATTATTTTGTTGTGTGTGTAGGGCTCTGACACGTACTTATGTTAACTGTTTTTGTTGTAACACTATTCACTTAAAAATTTTTCTGAAAAGAAAATTTCTATTTCAACCAGCTAATTACATAATTAGCAAATTTTAGGAATGAGAAACGCTTAAATAATCCCATTTTGCACCTAGGAAACCCACCCGTTTTCTTTTCGGGATGGGTGTACCTCAACTATTAAATAAATGTCAGTCCCCCCAAAAAAAATATGAACTTGCGACGCCCATGCAACGAGAGACTAGAAAACGTGCCAAGTTTGGCATCCTCATAAGCGTAGTTTCAGTCAGTATATTGACAATCAGTTATTCAGTTTCGCAGTGTTGTCGCTGTTTGTACCAGTTCATTGAGAAGGGAGAAAAGGCCCAGGACACTTCTCCCTCCCCTTCAAAGATAAACAAATAATAATAACTTCCGCTAGTCAGCAAAGCTATAGCCTTGGCTTCTGCAATGTGTAAAACTCTTGGATTAGACGAGACATAGAAGGTCAGCCAACCTAAGCTGCGGTAATTTTCTATCGTAAAACTGCTGTTAAGGACCAAATGAAAGTAATCTTACAACAAGGAAAACGTTATAAGTGGAAAATTTCTAACCTGTGTATGTAAATTATACACACTTTCATCTTGTGACTTATATTCTAGTCAAATTAAAAGGTGGGACTTGTGAGTTCGCAACCAATTGAGAAGCACGGAAGATGGAGAATTTTTTTGGCAAAAAACAAAAGAAACTTTCAACTCTGTTGGTGGCAAATTTTATAAGCTGTGAATATACTGTTTGTGTGTAGTTGACATGTTTAATCTTTGCTAATATAGGCTACAAAAATAGCCTAATGGAAAATCGCGAAAAAATTTTATGCAATTGCAAACGAAACTAATGATTGGATGATGTAATGTCTTGAATTCCTTAGCGGTTTGCAGTAACGAATTCTGTGCTAAAACCGCGAAGTTATCATTGGTCCAGTGAAATGGCAAATAGCTTCTTTAGCTATAGGCAGCAACAAATGAAAACTTTAGTTCTATAGGTAAGTAGTACGCTACTTCCTATGCTCGAAGTTCAGCAAACACTCAACTTTTTCTGCTGTAGCCTATTTCTATCCATGTATCATGAAATCATTCCCAAAGTTTTGTTAAAAAATTTGTTGTTAAGATTTTATTTGTGGATCGCGTACAGTTGAAACCATTCTTGAGTTGTAATAGTAATAATAATAATAATAATAATATTTATTTATTTATTATGTTTAAAGTGCCATCCAACAGTCTTGCGACCAATAACAGGATGACACTAAACAAATAACAGATACAAATACAAATAGAGAAACACAGGATAAACAAATAACAAATAACAAAGGACATACAAAAGAATACAGACATACAAAACAAAGTACTAGACACTTACAACACACACTGACAGGACAAAATGCAGCAAAACATTTTAAAAAGAGACAAACAGAAATGAGACACTTAAACAACCTTATTTAAAGTCCCAAAATACAATTTTCCTTTCCTTAAAAGGATCAAATTTACAAATATCATTAAAATTGAATATACATCTGTTAATTAAGTTTTTATTTTTAGATAATGCGTAAAAAAGATTAAAGTTTCTACTAATACGGTTAGGCACCTTTAAACCTGTATTGTTTATAATAATTTGACAATCAAAATAATATAGAAAGGAGTTAATAAAAAATAGAGCATCATTAACTATCCTACGAGCATGTAAAGTGGTTGTCTTAAAATCAGTAAGTATATCCACATAACTAAAAGGCATTAACGGTTGAGAGAATCTCATGTAAATAGTTTTAAATAATTTGTATTGTACTGACTCAATACGATTCGAGTCCGTGAT
>PNEQ01012156.1:0-52317 GCA_003012365.1 Medauroidea extradentata | reverse complement strand
TCTATATTCATATCTCCACAAAGTATAACCTGGTAGTTTATTTTACATAGTTGATTCAAAGCTATTTCTAATTTATATAAAAAATCTGAAATTTGGCCACAAGGTGGCCTATAAATACATATTACAATACATTTTTTATTATCTAGTAGCTCTAAAGCTGATATTTCAAAACATTTATCTTCATTTAAATGAGCAATTTCCGCTTGTACATTGAAGCTGCTCTTTATCTAAATACCTTCATATGCAACAGATTTCGAGACCTAAAATGATATGAAGCCAAAATGGAATTTTTAAAATACTGTTATGTAGTTTATGAATGAACATACCAACATTTTAATAATGATCATGTGCTACAAAATATACTCAAAAGTAATTATTTTTATTCCAATTATTAAAAAACTGCAGAGCAAGAAGTATACATTTAGACTAAAAAAAAAATACAATGTTTTTATGTTTATGATTTTATAATGCCTAAATTATTAACATTAGAGAAAAAAATGTTATAAACAAAACTAAACAACTGATATTTCACAGCAAAATACGCTAAGGATTTACTGGTTTCTGCCATTATTTACGTACTTACAAGCGATTCTGTGAAAGTCTACATTTTCAAACTTCGGAGGGGGGTGGTGGAAAGCGCAAGGGGGAGAAGCGGGGATTTTTGAGGAAATAAGTCTCTCATAAGGGTCTAACAACTGACAAAAAATCAGCTTTCCCGGAATTGGTTGCGACAACGGGCAATGTTAGGCCTTCATTTACTGGGCTTGTAGGCTCATGACTATTACATTATCCTATCACTGAACACGAAGCAGAACTGCAGATGTGCACGTAAGACACCGAAACAAACTGGAGCAAAATAGTTTCGCGAAAAACAGTGGTCCTTATGTATATTACATACCTTAACAATAGAATAAGCTAAAGCTGGTTTTACACAACGCAATGTTAGCACAATTTCCACGCAATCTGCTAGTCTTGCATTGGAGCTCAGGCACACAATTCTTGGTACCTTAAATGCAATGTCAGCAGCGGAGCTATTTCGGCAAGTAGAACACAATCTATATTTTGATGCAAAGTTGCGTGGAACAAACAATGCCATTGACCATTATCTGGAGTAAATTTACGTGTAGCTGTGATTTAAAAAAACACCATATACAAACATGGAATGGACACTCGAGTCAGTTTTGCGGCTATTGGACGCGTACAAAAATATCCAGTTCTCTATAACACAAAATCACCGAACATTTGCGCGAGAACGCATTAAAGGTTGTGGCTGCATCTGTATCGAAAGTCCGTGAAAACACTACCCCTGAAGAGATAAAAAAAGATTAAAAAGAAGTTCCTACATGGTTCACAATTATTTTTCTTCATTGTTAATTAACTGCAAGTGCAAATAATGCCTCGTGTCATTGGTTAACCATTAGTACTAAACTTCGCCGGGAAGAAAACGGACTGCACGTATATTGCACTGGGAAACTGCGGTGGGTAAAAGGGACGTTGAGAGTTTTCATGCAATTATTGCAGGAGCGATTGTGCGCAAGGAGCTGAGCGAGAAATAAACAGTGCCGTGTAAATAAAACCAGCTTAAGAGGCCTCCCTAGATAGGCTGCGTTTGTGTGTGTAAGACAGGAGCAGTAAGGTATCCGTTGACCGAGTATGTAACACTTTATCGCCTTGCTGCGCAAGCCACTCGGATGGCGTGCAGTGCTTCGCTATTATCTTTTCCTATGAGATTTTAAGCTATGACATTATTTTATTTACGGGCAGCATAGTTCAAAGCCTAACGCTTGTTTCTATAGTTATGTTGGCCGGAATGTGATGGGCGGAGGTAGGTGCAGTAACTGTATGAATTTTTGGCACCGAGTGGAGCTATTCCAACAACCCCATGTAGGATTGCAGCATCGTAGATGTTTCCGATGCAGCAATGTGGGTCATTACCGAGTTGAGTGTCCAGCTGGAAATGAAGACGGCCGTCCTACATAATTCCGGCGCGGTGGAATAAAAGTCCAAAACGGGAGACTGTCGAGGAGTCTTACATGGACATTGAATGGGGCGATAAAGTGTGAAAGGGATTAGTCGACAATGGGTCGTCTCATTCCTTTACAAAATCGTCGTGTCTGGCCTGTGAAAGATAGGTGTCCGAATGTTGTTAGGTGTGAGCAATGTGTGTTGATGCACTTATAGGGCGCGGTCTACCGCAATTTTCATAACCATTTTTTTAATTTTTACTATATTATTTTTTTCTTATTTTAGACACAAAATGTGACTACATTTGGCTCTTATGAAAAATTCTTATCTCTCATAGTTTTTGCGTAATGGCTTGTTAAAGTCATATTGTTGCGTGGCATGTACCTGGTGGTCGGTGGTCGGCAGCTGTTTAGAAACACTTTGTGGACTGGCCCCTGAACCACAGGCCAGGCGACTACGTGATGGAAGTCACGTCGAAGCTACATCGTAGATACCTGCCCCAACTGCGTCTTAACTCTACAAGGGCGGACTACATGGCTCGAGTCATGTCCGAAATATGTTGTAATATCTATTTTTTGACCCCTGAAATGCAGGGAGTAACTAACTGTTTGGACGAGTATATAAGCGCCGAATCGACAACTTTGGGGAGAGTTCACTATTGGTCGTGCTAGAGGAAGGTACTAGGCTTATGGAGAGAGACTGGTAATGACATCTTGGTGACGTACGAGTCTACTGTGAGGCGGCAGTGTTGGGCGAAACAAGAGGACTGCTGCGGCGGGCTGACAAGTGAAGAGGATGTGTGCGACGAGAGTCGAACAGAAGACCTCAAGAGTGAAGACAGCGGTGCACTCGGGGTGCTGCACAGCACACGGCAATTCATGACCACTGCGGACTATTAAGGTTGTACACTGTCACTATTTGAAAGACTGTTGATTGGATATATGACTGAATTTTATTGTGATTTGTAGTGTTTAATTGATTGATGATAGACATTTTTGTGCTTTAATTGTCAAAGTTAACTAACGTGTCTGTGACACAGGAGTAATTGTGTGCATAACTAATTGTGTTGTGAAAGTTATAGTTGATTGTCGTTTTGTGTTTCTGTAAGCTTTGTGAGCTAGTAAATCAATAACTTAATTGAACTCTTTTATTTCTAGTTATAAGACCTGTATCCCAAAAGAATTAATGGGAACTGCCCACATATAAAGTTTTTGTGCTAAACTTGTAACAATATTTTGCATGTTTATGTTTTAAGGACTACACTAAAATCTGATTAAAAAAAAAAAAAAAACAGCGGATAGACATTGCAGGCTACAATGTCATTCTCATAAAAATGACTAAAAATATTATTTGTATTAAAAAAAATTCTGAAACTGAAACTAAAAATTTAAAAAGTTCAATAAGTAAAAAAAAAATACAAATAATTTTTATTCTTTATCTTTATGAGCATGTCTTTGTAGCCAGCAATGTATTTATCCACTGTGATTTTGTTCAGTTTGGTATATCAGTTGGTTTTAGTGTAGTCCTTAAAACAGAAACATGCAAAATATGACTTTAACAAGCTATTACGCGAAAACTAAGAGAGATAAAAAAATTTAATAAGAGACAAATTTAGTCACATTTTGTGTCTAAAATAAGAAAAAAATATCTGGTTCAAATAAAAAATTATTAGCACAAAAAAATATGTTTAACGAAAAATTGGTTTTACACAAAAGAAAGAAAATAAACTAAGTATATTCTAATAACATAAAGTTTGATTAAAAAAAAAAAAAAAAAGGAAAACATAGTTTAGGAAACAAGAATTTTCAAGTTACAAACAACTGTTGCTTAAAACAGACTTTCTATTTAAATGATTTTTAAAGCCAATAGTAGACGTTACGTATCTTATTTCAGCTGGGAACTAATTGCATGTTTTATGGGACTGCAAGAGATGACAATATAATTTTACTAGTGGAAAATCTGTAGCAAAGTTCAGTACACATTTCTGAGTTTCACATACATTAGGTTAGTACATTTTGAAGTACGGTAGTCTGAAAAGACAATTTTAGCTACAACGGAGAACTTAGAAACATTTGTTTAAATTAGCACGGTGATTTAACAAATTTATTCGGCCATTGTCCAAAGTGTTTTCTTTTTGTATATTGACACAATGGGCACATGTGGAATAGTTTTGTTTAGAACATATTACAACTAATTTTAACCACATAGCGGGCGGCACCCTTAAGCAGCACACATCAACTCTTATCTGCACTGCAATTATAAACTGTAATGTGGCAAATATGTACGTAATTGTGGCATCAGCAGATTCATTCCTCTCTTCCCTCCTCGAAATTCATAAAGTTATCAGTATCTGTAAAAAATGTTACAAATTCTGTAAGCTGTATTCATTCAATGTTTAGGTACGAAAATTTTGTGCATATAGCACCCTTTGCCACAATCCCCCCTTCCCGGAGGACAACCCCCGGATGAGCCGCTATATGGCCGAGATCAGTATGTAGTATTCTTTCCCCCCTTACACTGTTTTACTTTCACACGAACAGAAATCCTGGCTGCATAACTGATCCCAGCCAGAGTTTTAATTATTCCTATTAATGAGGAACTGCTGTGTTTCTTTGCTGGTTACTTGTACACAATAAAAATAATGTAAAGAAGGTTCGTGATAAAGTGAGCACTTTGACGAACATATTGTCTATTTTAATGACTAAAAAATATTATTCTCTGTGACCTTAGACATTTACTTTCAAGTAAAATTAAATACATACACACTGATTCTGGTAATTTCTGAAACTAACCAAGCTGCTGAAGTGATTTGAATCTACTTCTCCCATACATCATTGTTAGAGGTTGTTTGCGATAAAGTGAGCAATATTGAAGCCCTAGTTACGTTTTAGCAACATATTAAACGGCTGACAAACAACGACAGTTGACAAACTTAACTTTTTGAAATGCAACATGAAACTCTTTACTCATTTGAAGACAAATTACGTGATACAACAGATAGTCATATTGTGACTCCGATAAAATTTTGATAATTCAAAATTTAGTGGAAGAACTTTTTTTTTTGGTTCAGATGGTTGTTATATTTTATTAGGTTAACTTTTCGCTTCGTGATGGTGAGTTTCGTACTTGAGCTAGGCTGAGGTGGTGGTGTTGAAATTTAGAATTTCTTTCCTGCAGTTTTTTTATTTAGCAATGTCACGCACCACGCGAGATTACTGTTAGTTTTTTACAGTGCCGTTAGTAACAAGCTAAGTTGTCATCTCTTAAAGGCGTTGTGTGAAGCGTGGCTGAGCACGCATAGCTTTTGTTTTTGTTTTTTTTCTTAGTTGGGGCCACTGTACGCTGTGGCTTGGTTTGTGTTAGGTCTGCTGGTGTATGCGACCTTGGAGTAAGGTTATCGATCGGAGGCATGCATCCACCCCTCCCCCATATTTGCTCGCCCTTGCTCCCCCCCCTCTCTCTCTTATAGTAGTTTTAGGGTCGTACATAACAAATTCCTGAACCTCTCACTTGATAACACTGACCCCAGTACCTATGTTCCCTAAGAGCTGCTGCTACCCCTGTTGTGTGGAGTTTAGTTGGAGCTTCGTGCTACCCCTGGTCGCGAAATTCATTTATTTAATTGTGCACGTGATGATTCCTTGTTTGCTGAGTTTATCTTTTTTTGTCGTTGTCTTAGTTGCTGATAGTTGTGTTGTTTGATACCTAACGTCGGCGGTCTGGCTGACGACGAAGCCCGTTACAATATTAAGAACTGTAGGTTTGGTTAGTCATGTGACCAGGCTTGTCCATCACCACCTATGTCTGAATGTCTGAAAGCAAGAAAGTGTCTTTAAAAATGGCGGGAATTCTTAACAACCCTTTAAATGTTAAGACAACTAAATCTTTTACTTAAAAAAACAACAGCTATACATTATTTTGTTTACATTTCTTATTGTATTTGCCTCGTGCTTTCTTCTTTGCTAATTTTAACACCGTGCTTTTGTTTGGGCTTTGTTAAATTTTTTTGCACCAGTTAGCGTGTTTCGTCTGCGAACAGTGCCTTACTCGGATCACAAGCAGGGTTGAATGTGATTTAATCGAGAAGCCACTCCAGTAAGTTATTTGATACCAGAATACTTTACTCTGGTAACTGTTATTAACACCTTAAGCTGAAAGTTTGCTTACCTAAATCAATCTTGTGACTTATTTTAACCACATACAGAACAAAAAAGTGTAAATCACATAAAATTTTCATACATAAACTCTTTGTAATAATTTACACATAAGAAGTTAAAAACCTAAATTCTAAAAGAAAAAAAACCTGTTGTTTTGTGGAATTTTTGCTAACTATTAGTTCAGGTATTTTTTGGCTGGAAACATTGTGTGCTTATAGGAAAAAATGTGAAATTTTATACAGTACTAGCTTTCCCCCACGTACCAAGAAAATGTAGTACAATAAGATGCATTACTGTAATTAACATGAATAAACAGAGATGACAGATGTATTCTACAAAGCAGTAGAGTGTGAAAAGTGTAAAAAAAAGTGCAACATAACTTTTTAAAAATTTACTGTGGTAATTGTGAGGAAATAAATTTTTCATACTTTGGAATACAAATTTAAAATGTTGTGCTACATTATCGTGTTCAACGTTAAGTTCAACTTCTCTAGAGATGATTTCATCAACTCTGATAACCTTATCTGAACCGATGTTCTCTCAAACTCTGCCTACTCTCACTATCATCTTGCATGGCTTACTGCTTATCTGTGATATACAACATACACTCACACACACACACATCATCCCCTATATGTATGCTTACACTATAAAAACCGAAAGAAATGCAACAATTTAAAATGGTCTTACCAGTTCTTTGTTGCACTGCATTTTAATTATTCTTTGCAAAAATTTAATATAATGCTACAATGGTCCAGACCATCAATATCTTTTACTGTATCATAAATACGAAAATCACCACAGATATATTCGTAATTCCTAGCTGTGTATACATATCTTCATTATTACAAAACACGAAATTCTAAACATTTACCATTTCACCTATATAGAGCAAGTACAATGAGAGTTTGCATAGCTGGTGTTAGCTGCAAAAACTATGCAGTAAGACTTTCCTTGGGAGACAAGAACGTATCAGCTACAGACAGACACACCAAGCATGCTACGACAACCTTTAGTTTCAATAGCTTCCTATTTTCTACTCCTTTCATTTATCTTGCAGATGGAGGTACTCCAAGATGTCTATGGTAAGCACTGGCCGGAATAGAAGCAGTTTGGGAACAAGGTTCATCATATTTGGTTGCTGCCAATATGTAATTCAGTGCACATATAGTTGGAGAACAGCTGTTTCGGGCCAGCCAGTGATAATGCGCACAATAGGCGAGGTCAGCAGCACTATTTTGAGATACATGAAGCACATGCAGCAGGTATGAGTAGCATGGCAGTTTCGCCTGTGAGCCAGCTTCTTACATTCTCAGACCTTAATGTAACAACAGCTCACCCCTATAAAACCTATAAACTGCCATTTTACAAACACCACATACATGAGGCTAGAAATAAGGACCAATAAGAAATTGCTGATTACCATGCAACGAAATGTGTGTGGGCCAATTACAAAATCAATAATATGGATGGAGTTTGTGAAACTGTAACAATATCCTCCAAAAAACTTATACGAAATTTAAAAACGAAATGCTATCATAAAAAAATGCCCACGACACTATACGACAGACTGGGAAAAAATTTATTTAACATTGGAAAATGTTACTCCTAAAAATGGACAAACTTTACATAGCACAATTATATATTCCATTCACTACAGGAACACAGACAACGGACTGGAGCCCAGGGGATACACACACTGTCCCCCCCCCTTACACGCTCATCAAATTAAACCAATAAGTAGGTAAATCACACCCCTTCCCCCTTTTTTTCTATAATGCACAATAGAAAATAATTTTACTACCAGGAACACTAAGCACGAAAAAACTACAAAACTGTATGGAAGAGCTGGCTGCAGTAGTTTAAGAAGTGTACTATTTATACTTGAATGATTATATGTATAACTATACATAGTTGTACAGAACAAGGAAAAAAATTGAACTATCAATGTTACATAATTATTGTACCCATAAATTAACTGGTAACATAGATACCTAAGAGTAGTTTTACAGGAGAGTTTTAGAGTTCTCTGAATTATTAACAAGTGAGTTATGCATTAAAATTTTTGGAGCACTTCATATGAAAAAAGCATATTTTGCTCAGTAGTATTTATTAAATGCTACAAAAATTTTTTACTAATTTATATGGACTCACAAACAAAAGAGTTTTATGCTTCAGTATGAAACCCAGTATACTGATGTCTGTCTTGAATAAAAAGTTTTCCCTGCCCTAATTTACTTACATATGTATTTTATCCAGCAAAATAACTTATAAATAAATATTTTAGGGTATTTACGTAAGCATTATTCTTATGCATACTTCACCAGGTATTTATGTAAATAAAATTCTTACGCATACTTCACCTGAATAACTGTTCACAACATATGCATTTCTGTAGTGTACCATTCATTCTATTGCAATCAAACAATGGTACAATGGTTGTAGTGATTGTGCCCATGCATTGCTGACTTAAAAAATCTGTGTAAATGTAGGATCTGACTTTATATGGAAAAGCAAAATGAGGCAAGGAGGCAGAACGAAGTACCAAAACATTTAGTGAAAGAAGTTTTCTTTTTAAAAAGATTTTCAAAATATTAATTAACGATACTTACCACACTTTTGCACAACATACAATTTTTTTAAAAATAACTACAAAGTTAATTTTTTTTAGAAAATAAAAAAAACACTAATTTATTATTAATATTATTACCATCATGATTCTTGCATTAAATTTGATGTGCCAAAATTTCTTTATCAAATAGGCCTACTTTATTTTGTATGAATTTTTTTTAAGATACTCAGTTCAGTTCATTTATTGTTCAGTGAGCATGCACATGCTATAGAACTTGTCAGGGTATACAGGACAACCACAGGAAACATACAAAATACAGACTGAAAATAGAACTACGTAGTTTTTATTTCTAAGAATTACTTCAGATAATTTGGAATACTCATATTAAACTTTTTCATGGCTCAAAGAGCATTAAATTGAAAACCATGACAACAAAGTTGTGGGCAATAGTTAGTAACAAACAAAAACCCTGTCACTGGGATGAACAAATATTTAACAAATAAATATTAAATATATAGGCTTTTTTTTTATTTCTGCTATCTTAGAAACCTATATTCCTTTCAAACATTTACACATAACCTATACATAACCTGATGTAAGAGAAAATCTCATCAAGTGACTGAGCAACTTATCTAACTTCAACTGGTTACTTTTCTTCAAGAAACCCCATGTACAAGTACAGTACTGTTAATGCAATTATCACCATTGTTTTGACAGACAGAGGGGGAATAAGCTGGAGAGAGATAGAGAGAGAGATAATAGAGAGAGAGAGGGAAAGACAGAGAACAAAGCAAGTCTGTTTAAATTATTCTCTAACATGGTGTTGAACCAAGAGACATGTTTAAGTAAATAAAAAGAATACTAATGAAATCTCTACTGCTTGATACAGAAACTAGCAAAAAATTTACAATCGAAATTGATGAGAAATGTCTCAGTTTCATTTTTTTTTACAAAACGGTGATGCATCTATACTGCAAAACGCAGAACTTCATTTGTGGAGAGAATACTGTAAGTCTTAGCTCTACATCCAGCATATCATTAACCTATCAGTTTTCAATACAACAGAACCGTGATATTATGATTTATCTACGGTTCTTCGAAAAACTGTTGTAAAATTACTGGAGTCTTAAAAATCAAAAATAACTTTTTTAGTTAAAATCAGTCTGTCTTTCCCACACATTTATTAAATACCAATTTTGATATTTTTCCCAAATCAGATTCTCCAACTTACTTGTGTCCAGATGTAATTTCTGATCTTGTTATGATGTTGACATATTTCATTCTTGAAAATACAAGCTTGTAACACAGCAGGTTTATCATGTTTTGTAGGAATACTAGATAAAATGTATTTAATTTTTTTTTGTTGTACATCTAATTGCTTATTACATTTTAATTTACATGCAGGTACTAATTTTAATGATTATATTAATATGTACCTATAGTAGTTATTCAGCTCAAGGAATGAATTAAAATTCATTATCTTAGAGGTTATTTATGTATGTGGATATGTGTTTTGTTACTTCAGGAGACACGAATCTCAACGAGGAAAAAGCAGACAATTTTTTCTGTTTGTGTTCTATATAGACATGAGTGCGCAAGGGGTTTAGCTTTATCCAGTTATGGCCGGTTGGACGGGTAGTAACAAGCCGAGTTTTTCCTTGTTTGTATAGTAAGCGGTTATGTTTGCTGGACGCCCAATTACAAAGAGGTGTGGGTCTCTTTTAGTCTCTACAGGGTGGTGTGTATATTGTGTAGCCAATAGGAACGCGGCACGTGAAGGTCAGGCTAGCTGGACGTGAGCAGCGACGCATGTAGCCATGTAAGAGTTGTTCCTAGGTTCTCAGGATGTCCGGATGTAGCTAGGGCCTAGTCCCGGTCCATGTATTTTTTTGGAAGAAGTAATAAGGAAGAAATATCAGTAGGGCAGTAGCCCATAACTTTATTGATATGTGGTAATGGGAGTGGCAATTTAAAATGCACAGGCAGCGCCCACTGCCATTTTTTCTCTTAAACCTCGTTTCGGACAGTTACAATTCTACAAACATTTTCTTCCGTCTGTGCGTGTGGTCGTTAGGGTGCCTGGGTCTGGTTTTCACCACCCAGTATTTTTATTACAGTTTGTTTACTAAAATGTGGTACCATTGAAAATTTAGTTTGGAAATCTTCAGTGCTTAATTTATCGTCTTAAGTTTTTCCTTCAAGTTTGTTTTTGCTCTGTTCTTTAATCTGTGAGTTCCTGAGTGCGCAAAACAAGAAATTCCATATATTGTAATGCCGTGAAGAAACTGTAAAACCTTGTCTGAAAATAATTTAGACATTTGAATAAATCAAGAATATGAGTTGATTTTTTTTCCTAATTCTGTTCAATTTTGTTTAAAACTATACCTAAACATTTTCACCCTCATCTAAATTAACAGTATCTAAACCAAAATTTGAGTTTCACAACCGACATTGTCACAAGGAAAACGTCAAAATTAAACTGAGTAGGCCAGCGGTGTGACTGTATAGGCTGTATATGTGTTATTATATAAAAAATAACAGTATAGGCGTACTGAGAAGAGTGCCGAAAAGTTACGTCTTACATTGAACACCAACACATAACAGAAGTTGCATCCTTACCTGGGGTATGGGAAATGTTCTTCGCAAGCTGTGTCGCCGACTGAAGCGCGAAGTGTTTCTGTGGCTCTTTTCACTGAGAATAGTGGATGGCTCAGTGGTTTGAACTGCCTCTGGCACTTCTACTTTGGATTCCTCCTCAAACTTTGGTTTCTCATTTTTAGCCAGATTATCAGGCTCAGTCGGATGTTCTTCTTCTGTAGTAACTGGCTCCACTGGGGTGCTAGCCTGCTCATCAATCACCTCCTTGGCTGGTGATGATGCCGGAGACTGTGCTTCTTCCACTGTTTCCGATCTGAATATAACACATGTCGCATACAGTCAGCTGAAACTACTTTCATTGAGTACTATTTAACAGTGTTACTGTAGGTTTCTCACAAAAAAATAAGCAATTTTCAAGCCCTAGTCAGATACTTTATCTTTCAGACAATTTATATAACTCTGCAAATTGTTGATAAAATATATACGTAACAAAAACTGAGTACAGAGTCTATCTCACTCAAAGCACATATGTGAGCACACAATGCATTACATTGTTTTATTAGTAATCCTTATAACACCGACTACAAAAATGCTTACTTTATCGTGAATATTCAATTGATGGCTCGTTGATTTAACAAGCTATACATGCAAAAGTTCCTAGGCTTTTGAAATATTTTTTGGCAATAATATTAACTTGAAAGTTACTGCCTGCTGAACATTGAGGACAACATACACAACCTGCTGAATCAAAATATGTACACAATTTTAAGGTTCTTACGTAGTAAAAACTTTCTTACATCAGAAAACATTACAAATATAAGATTATGAATATTTAAAAAAAGTACGCATACTGTATGTAAAGCACTTGGTCTTTACACCAATACACATGTCTTTGGACACTTCTTTCACTGTGACAGTTTTTACGGCATGAAAGAATTTTCACCTGTTTTTCTTAAAATGATGCACACTATTTTTTGTAGCACATGGTGTTTGTTTCAGTTCAGCATAAAATAACTTTCAATGATTTTCCTTAAAATTAGGAGTTCAAACATTAATTCATAAAACAGATTAACATGGGACATTTCTTCTGGAAGTAGCCATTTTCCTACTTTCAAAAAATCCATTAGTTGATACATCTTTGAAAAGTCTGACGACTAATTTAATGTATGGTAATTATATAGCATTTTAACATGGCTTTGCCTTTAAATGATGGTTTGTTTACCCAAGATGCTGGCAAAGTAATAAATCAATGGTAAACATTAATTGCAAGCCCTATTATCATGTGATCATCTCCACATGCTGATATCTTAGATAGTTTTCTGCCTACCTGGTAGAGTGCTCTCTGTCCATAACCTAGTCAAAGAACTCACCGTAAACCAAGTGGGAAAATTGACACTGCTTGGCAACTTCTACATACGTATTCAATGATTTCACCTTTATTATCTACAATTCCTTTGTGGCTGGTATGAACTACAGTATAGAACATGCTGAAGCACAGTTTCCTCCCTACTGATGAGAATTATGCATTGTGAATCCTGTGCCACAACTGCAGGGTTCATCACAGCAAAGATTTCACTGCCTCTTTCAGTACTGATCACGGTAAGCCTGATATCACTCTGAAGTTAAATCTTTCTTATATACTACAGCATGCTCATGTATGTGGTACCTGCCACAACTGTAAGTCTGGGACGCTATTTCATGCACATTGTAGTATGTATATATAATAACCACAGCATGAACATGTTTACAATCACACTAATAAAACATACATGTCAAACAGATTACTCTCTCGTTAAAGACCGCTATGGTCACAATATATCCAGCATTCTCACATATGAATGGTTCACACTTGAATCTGTGCCCAGAATCTATTTGTTTGTATTACAGTGAAGTCCTACTAAACAGACCTTACTAATTTTATTGTATAGTAAATGGGTATCAGTTTGTGACAGATGGGGGTGATTTTGTGTTACTTGAAAGTTTAAACAAATTACACTTTTTGGGAACTAACTTCAAATTAGCTGCTGTTATCCTCTGAAGCACTGAATCAAAACGTGTCAGGTATTCATCGAACGTCTTCCCTGTAACCACAATGTCATCTAAATAAACCTGACAAATATCCAAAGGTAGTACTCTTTCCATAAATCGTTCAAATGTTGCTGGAGCATTGCATAGTCCAAAAGGCATGATCTTGAATTATCAAATTCCTTTCCCTATCCTTCAGGGCCACTTCACATTGCCAGTAACTGCTTTTCAAGTCCAAGGTTGAAAACAATTGGGATCCAGCCAGGCTATGCAGAGTGTCATTTATCCGAGGAAGTGGGTATGAGTCGTTCCTGGTCACATCATTCAGCCACCAGTAATCTACACATAATCTTGTTGAGCCATCTTTCCAACACAACCGGAGATGACAATGGGCTGTTCCATGGTTCTATCACATCCAGATCCTTCATTTTCTTCAGAATGTTATCAACTACCTCATGTTAAGCAAGAGGCAGACGTCTAGGGGGTTGCTTGATAGGTCTGGCGTCTCCTGTATTATTATGGTGACATGCCACAGATGTCCTACCAAGATCAAGTGAATCACATGAAATAGCATTTTGAGTTTTCATTTAGAGTTCTACAACAGCATTCTCTTGTCTCCAGTCCAGGTTTTTTTATGTCCTCTCCAGTAGTTCTGTAAGCGGTTCTGGCAGAGTACACTTCACACGGTTTCCCTTAAGACCTTAGACTCAGTGGTGTTTATTTGGGAAACCTGCTTACACAAGTCAATCATTGCCCCCTCCTCAAGACGAAATGCCTTGTCAGTCAAGTTCATCATTCTAACAGGGAAATGATGTGATCTTGATGAAACCAAAGTCCTCGCTATACGTACTCCATCAGGGAGGTTACTCTCTCTTCTCATAGACTCAAATAACCCTAAGCACCTTACAAATTGTCCTACAAAGCGCCCTGGTATCACAATTTCGCTAGAAGCTGGTAACACAGTGATCTGACAACAAACTACTGGGCAGCTGACTGGTGATAATTCTAGTCGTGGTATCAGCACCAACTCTGTTTCGCCTACCTTCAAGACCCCAGTCGAGTGTCAATGCAGTATCCTAGTTTGCGCAGAACATCTAGTCCCAGAAAACATGCATCAGCAATATCTGCTATGTAGACCTAATGTTCTAACTCAAGTTCATCCAATTTTAGTTGCACACACTTCTTCTAATTCACTGGTGTTGTCTCACCAGTTACAGTGGTTACACTCCAATACCTTGATCTCGTGATTGCTGGGGGAAAGGCCTAATGGTGTCTGGCCTGACGACAGTAATGGTTGCCCCTGTATCTACAACCATCTGACAGAGTACATCATCCAGGCTGCCCTCTACCAGCAATGCATCAACTTCCTGTTTCACCGAACATACTCAAAGGAATTGTGGGGCCTTACTTCCAGTTATCACCGACCTTCGCCCCTCAAGACTGGTGGTCACATGATTTCCGAATTTTGAACTAATTGGTTGGCCTCACCTGGCTCTCTGTCCTGGTTACTTCGCTGATACTGTCGGCAATGAGCTCTCAGGTGTCCAGGTTATCCACACTCCCAGCACTCTGGCCGCTATCCTGATCGAGGGCGGTGCTCCAAAGCACCAACTCTGCTGGAAATGACACTGAATGCTGATTTAATTTCCTTCAGGGTATTCTCAATGCTGTTACCCTCTTCTTCGCTCGTTACTTTCACTGCTTGCACGTCGATTCTCTGGGAACTGCCTTGCTGACTAGACTTTCTGTGCACGGGCTAGAGCATCTTGCATGGTATGAGGTGCTGCTAGGCGTACTGCTTGTCGCACCTCCAAGTCTGCAATGGCATCAACAAAGAATTCAATGGCCAGCACATCTCACGCCTCCTCTGGACACACCTCAAGTGACAGATGGGCTAGTCTCACAATGTCCTGCCAAAGTTCCTCAAGTGACTCCTCAGGTCACTGGCTACGGCTTCAAAGTTGGGCATGGTGGGCATGTCGTAAATTGCGGTCCCCGAAGCGCAGCTCCAGGGCAGAGACTAACATAGAATACTCCAGGCTATGTCGTTCAGGCAAAAATTGGAGTATACTGAGCGCAGGGCCCCCTCAACACTGCTGCCAGGTAGTAAGCACGTTGCTCTTTTGTCCAACCATTCAGGGTTGCAACAATCTCATATTGGTGCTAATATTCACGCCATGGAATTCGGCCATCATAAGGGGCAGGCTTGATTGTAACCCTTTCCAACCCCAGGCATGGCAACCTCAGCTGTATTCATGTGCTGTGATACTCCTACCGCCGATCTTGACGCCGCAGAGTATCTTCCGTCACTACCCTGATGTCTCGGCTCTGGCTTCGTCGAGCCGCTATTCCAACACACAGATGGCTGACCGACGACCTGCTTGTCGCTGTAGAAATTCCTCCCATTCCCTTTTAAAGACACTCACCTCTTTCTGCAGGTCGTCTTTCACACTCCTGATTTTCTTTTCGGCATTTTCATTAGCAGTGTCAATTCACTGACATTATTAATTCAATTTTTAGGTCCACCATTTGAGTAACACTTTCAATTTTCTTGTCCACATACTCTAATTCCTTCTATCTCATTAACACTGTTTACTTTCCTATCAACACTGTCTATTTTCTTCACTTGTCTACATTCTCATTAACACTGTCTATTTTCTTGTCTACATTCCCATTAACACTATCTATCAACATTGCATATATTTTAATTAACACACACAATTTTTGTAATTACACCACTTATTTGGCTACTTAGTCCCTCTATTAGGGTTCACAAACACTCTTAACTCACTAGCCATTTTTCTTGTAAACGTAAACTTATAACCTAAAATTTCCTACTTAACCAGTTTGTTTAAATATCTAACCATGTGCACTTAATTTTAACATCCATTAGATCACTTAATTTAATTTTAAATAATTGCCTCCACACCAATTCTGACACCAGTGTTACAAGTAGGGGCTAGGTACGTTTTTGATAAAAGAAAGAAAATTAATAAAGCTAACCTAGTTTATTTACAACTATCTGCACAAAAAAAACTATTTCTACAATGATTAATCACAACAGATGTCAAACAAAACAAATAACTACTATTTACATACAGGTTATAAATTCTAGATAATAAATCTATATAAGTTCTCTGTACATGGGAAGTCTTTCTGATCACTCACAATGATGGACCCAATGAACAAGCACCGATGAATCTTTTGTGGCCCAGAAACACATTCTTTCTACTACTTGCCGCGATCCAACTCTCCGGACACCCTCAAACATTTATCGCAGCCCAATACTTCTCGCCAATATCACTTTAATTCGCACCAGGCACCTGCCAGCCAAAAAACTCCCTTGCCTCTGCCGCAGCTCTCTTTTATATACTTACCCCAAAGTCTCGAATTCTCTTGGCAAGGTTTTAATCTCAAACCTCCTGGAAAGGTGTCACATCAGGGTCAAGCACCACCCCGCAAGATAGAGCAAGAACAGGAATACTCTAGACCACGATATCTTCTTCTGTTACCCGATATTGGGATGCATGTGGCCGCCACAGCACATGGGCAGCACAGTGTACGCCGAACCTCTTTGTAATTGCAGCTGCTATATCAGCTTACATTGCTCTCTGATTATCGCTGCGTGAAGGTGGTTATTGTGACATCACTCAAGGTAATACAATCCGTACAGAGCACAACGAGGTCTTTTAGCTCTGCCATCACTGTATCTTCTTTCGTCGCTCAGCCAGATAGTCACGGCGCCATGGAGTGCGAGGGAAGAGGGGTGGTGTCAGCTCTGCCGTCACTATATCATATTACTCCGCTCATCCAGATAGTCGCAACTCGAAACAATAATGTATATTTCACTATTCAAAAATTTATTAAAAACAATATGTACTGTGGCATTATCTAAATAACAAGAAAATTGACTAGCGAAATTCAGCATAAAAATTTAAGAAATACATATACAAATATTTTGTGCAAATAGAGGTTTCTATACTAAACATTACGCAATTTACTGTTGTGAAGTTGAACTAATTTAAAGTTTAGTTGCAGAATATACAGAATAAATGCAATAAAAATAAGAAAACTGCATTATTTTTGTTATATACAAATAAAAACTAAAAATTTTAGAAAAAAAATGTTTACACCAGAAAAGATTTGAACCCTCAACATTTCAGTTGTCATGCCATTACCCTACCACTGAGCTACCAAGTCTCACACAGTTATGAATAAATAAATACGTGTTATAATGTTTGCAAAGTTTTTACACAAACCAAATATTTACGGTTTAATGTTTCTTCTCTTTTCTATGATTCCCATCTTCTTATGCCTGATAAAATATTATTGCTGTATGTAAATGTCTGAAAATGGTACAATAAACACTAAATAAAAGTTTTTTGCTCACAAAGTTTGAATTTGACTACTTTAAATCAAGTAACCAGTGCTTATGATTTAATAAATTATCAACAAATTCTTACAATATATTTTTAAGTTTGAAATATTCAATATATTCCACAAACAGCATGTACAGCACAAATGACGTCCTATATTTTAATGGTCCGCCATGTATATTTTCAACGTAGCCCATTGTTAAACCTACCCTTGGTTCGGACTAAAAGTTAAACCGGACTAACACAAGATGATCCTCGGACTAGCGTTAGTCCACGTCTATAACTACAACAAAAAATAGTCCGAGGATGATCCCAAACCAGACCAGGTAAAAAAACGACTATGAATAAGGCCATATATAGGTAACTCTTAAAAAAAACACTAAACTGTTAATTAAAAAAGTATCACTATGGTGTATTGTTATTATTATTAATATTATTATTCAGTGGCTCCTCAAAATGCTATGTGTCATATTTCTTCCTAATGTTTAACAATATTTTATAATTTTTAGGTAATGTAGCTTTCTTCAAGATGCAGGTAAAATGAAATAGATTTTCCTCTTTATAAAACAGTATTACTGCAGTATCTTAAAATACTTCTGCTTCTAGCTTAAAAGGCACATTTAGAGTGAACGTAGCTCTTAACTGAAAGATGCAAGTTTCTTAAGAATAGGCACTGCATGGTAAGTTGATACTTTTATAAACGAACTGTTGAAAAGAAATGCTACAAATATTTTCATTATTACTATACAACTATCTAAGCACACAAAAAAAATAATATGGTGAGATAAACAAATAAAATTAATTTTTTATTACTGCACGTCTGTGAATATAAAAAATAGTTTGCAACCTTTACTTTAAAAGTGAGTTAAACACATCTGTGATACCATACTTGGAGGAAGGTTGGCATCGAGGTCATAGAAATAGTTCTTCTGAATATTCTGAGTACCGGCTAAAATATTGAAAATTGTTTAATTGAAAATTTACATAATGTGTTAATTTTCAGGAAATAAATTACATTTACATTTCACAAATATTACAATATTTTTGAGGTGATGAGGTTGGTAGCAGTGGATGGACAATGTGCGTCGGCTTACAGTACAACCATTGGCCTGGAGTATGCAAGACGTACACTGCTATTGAGTCGTACACAGCGTGGTGTTGTGATTTAATTTGTTTTTCTGAATATTATATGTAAAATAATTACCGGTAAGTGCGGAATCTTGAATTAATATTTGAATTGTAGTTTTTCCAAGAATTTGTTTTAGCACGATACTCCACAGAATAAATTGATGTAACAAAAACGACATGATGTGGTTTTTAGTGAACTGATTTTCTCTTTGGATTATCAGGTTTTCAGAGCTGCTTACTTCACGTGGCTGTTCGATTATATTGAGGTTTAGCTGGCTTTGCTTCAAAAATCATGAGGATACTGACACATACTTAACGGAAAATTTACCATGTCTATATATTAAATTAAGATGAGTTTATCATAGTATCTCTAGCAATACAAATGGTTACATTAACCATTCAATCAAATTATGTTGCTTTGATTACGTTCCTGTGCATCCTGAGAGCCATCTAAATGATTTTGGATGCCAAGTATCATTAAAATAGGAATAAATAAATTTCAATCTTCTATATTAAACCTCAACGTTTTCACATATTAGGGCCTAGTTCATTTAATTTGGTTATTTGTTCGTGCATTAGGCTTAGTCATCATCAGTGTGTTACATTAATAGATTTAACAAAATAATTTTATGCCGTATTGTATGATAAATACTTACCTTTGTAGTATAAGTAAAAGAAAAACTCACCAACATTTTAGTACAATGCAACAATATAATTTTTATTTAGTTAGAGTACTGCATTATACACTAGTTACAGTTCAAGAAGATATATTAATATTTTTTACAGTCAACTCCCAATTATTTGCACTAATTGGGGGGGTGGGGGGCGATGCCTCGGATAATCCAAAATCGCAGATAATCCACTTTTACCCTTTTTTAGATCTCAGTAGAAAGAAAAAAGTCACATTCATTCTTGCAATAAAAGGCAGCAATTTACGACAGTAGACTCTCGATTATTAGCATTAATAAGAGGGTATGCGCTTATAATCTAAAAACACAAATAGCAAAAAAAAAAAAACACAATAGCCTATCTTACTTATCCAAGACAAAAATCTCGTATAAATACATTCTGTGTGACACTAAACGTTTTGCTCGTTGGAAAATACTTAAATCTTTGAAGTTAAATATTTTGAGTGGGTAATCCACACATGGATAATCGGGAGTCTACTGTATTTGGTGAATGCCGAACACAACCAACTCCCAGGTTCTGATGTAGACTTCTCTTTCTTGTATGTTACAGAAACCGTGTCTGACAAGAACTTTTTACTAGTTCATTAAATTATTTTACAGGCATACATTTAAAGTTACGTACTTTGCTTGGGTACATATTCTACAATTCTCCAATATTGTGAAGACATTTCTCATGTATAAGTTTCTTTATCTTCAAGTATAGGTTTCTTTATGTGGCACTATACCTATGTGTAAGTAGGTCTGTAAGAGATTTGGTATTGGTTAATAAAACCGTTTCAATTTTTCTTACAGAAATATATACTGTATACATATTTTATAAGCATTATAGCATATTCATAATCTGAGAAAGTTGCTGTTGCAGGCTGGTATGAGCTTAAAATCACATAGGTTTGTGATTTGTTTCGGCCTGCTTTATAGGTAAGTTAACATAAGCACAATGTTATGTTTACAAGAATTTTAAGTTCAATTGTTCCTTTACAATTGACTGCCGACCTGGCTTAATTGTTCATTTGTTTTAGTGACGTGGGTCCATGTGATAAGCATGTCATGAAATAAGGTGAAATAACTTGGATTCTGAACACATCATAAATTGTAATTTGCAGGGCTACAATGGTTAGGAATGGTACCTAAGAGTCCAAATGAAAGGTGCAATAATTTTTAATATTATTATATAAATAGAAAAGATAAAACAATATGGACTTCAAGGTGGTTTTAACTTTATTGTGCACACCACTGGCTGTATGCCATATTGTGACGTGCACTGGCACGTAGCACTTACTTGGCCTCTTATCATACAGTAATTTCAATTTTTTTTGTCTTAATTAATATTTTTTTTCTCTGTTGTTTATAACAAATTAAGTAGGCCAACTTAACCAGATATAAGGATGTATACGGCGGGATCCAGCCTATTAATTGGGGATGCGTTTTAATTTTAAATTTAACTCTAAAGCAAGAGAAAAGTATTTAATTTTACGTGTGAATTTTATAGGATTTATATCGTGTTTGGACTCATTTTAAAGCTAATTTAATTTCAAGAAACTTTTCTAAGTAAGCCTTTCTTATATTTTGCCTTGTTTGGATTTTTTTTTTAAATTTCAAGTAGCCTCTTAGCTTGCTTCTCCTGGAATGGGATTTATGTGGCAGGCTAGTCTTAGTTCTCTTGCTTGGAAGTACGTACCGAGAAGTGCTGGCTTTTAAAATTTCAAATAAGCTCTGAGCTAGCCTGTGCTTTGGATGGATTTATCTGGCAGGCAGGTCAGGGTTCACTCGCCTGGAGGCACGTACAGGGACGTGCTGGAATGCGGGGTCTCTGCCGGGCGTTTCTCGATCGACGTGGGTGGTAGTGTCGGGCGCAAAACTCCGTGAAGGTGGTGATCCGCGACAGATTGATGACGCTGCACATCCCCATTTAATAACCTAATGAATATTTAGCTGGTATTATGGAATAAAATGCTTTGTAAATTTATCAGTATCTATGTTACATACAATTTTTAGGTTATACACGTCAATTAACCAGCTTTTTAGGCATGTTGGATCCTGATGTATCCCTCCGCCGCTCGGCCGAGCAAGTCTGGGTGTCCGCCCAGGAAAGTTAGTTGTGTTTCATCGGAGCTCGTGACCGGTTGCCGGGAGATGGCCGGCTAAGTTTTTTTCTGTTTGAGTTTGTAATCGGTCAGTAGTCGTCGTGTTTCATCGGAGCTCGTGACCGGTCGCCGGGAGATGGCCGACTAAGTTTTCTTGTTTGTGTTTGTCGTCAGGTAGACGTCGTACATCGGAGCTAGGGAACGGTCGCCGGGAGATGGCTGGCTAAGTGTTTTTATTAGTTGGTGCGTCATGGCGGCAGGAAGAGGACGTGTTAGACGTGGTAGAGGGGCTGTGAAGCCTAGAGGACGGATTCGTTAGAAGAGATCAGTCTTTTTGTTTGTCTCTCCTTTCTTGGCATACTGCCTTTTCATTTTATAGTGATGTAACCAGAAGTAGGTATTGGTAACCACGTAGTCAGAACTAAGGTAGATAAAGTGCCGGACCAAGTACTATTACGGAGGGAAGCGGCAAGTGGTAATACGTAGATAGAAAAGTCACCTCAACTAACTCTGGGTGAGCACTCGCTTTATGAATTGCCTTTGTCCGTTAAAGTGCATCAAAAGAAAGGTTAAATAAAAAATATGCCGATATAAATTTTCTTCTTCTTATTTTTTTATCCGTTTCGGACTAACCTCACTGCTATCCGGGCATCAACATAATAGACACCGTCTCTGCATCAGCTCGCTGTGTTTTGCCATTTTTCTGCCTGCTAACTACTTGCAATAGCAACGGGAGGAGAGTTACGTCCCGGAATCAACAACTACATCGGCGACGTAGACGGAGCCCCGTCACATTTTATCGCCGCAAACAGGGACATCGTAACATCATAACCTATATACATATAAACAAATAACAACAACGTAGACGGAGAAGGAGCCCCGTCACAATATATCTATATTTTATTCTGACATCAGTCGACAAAGAAATCATACATGCTATAAAAAATTACCAGTATATATTTAAGGTAAATGTAAATTTGGCTGATTTTGTTATTTTAAAAAACAGAACCTTTTACACCTTTAACAGTAAATTTTTTCCGGCGAACAGGATAACTTTCAAGTTATTTTAGAATCCAATGCTCCCACTATAAATTTGTTTATCACATCTTGTTTTATAAAGTTATGCACTACTGATTTTTTTTTAAGGTTTTCTTCAAGACTACGTTTAAAATGTTTGTGGCATTAGTGTTTTGTGATAAATTTATATTACCTGTTACTGTAATGTGTCGCATACCCAGATTGTTTACTACTCCAGCACATTTTTTGCTCAGTTACAGTCTTAACTCCAACTTTATATAACATTTTTAGTTTCTTTCAGGAGGCCTAAATGTGGAATTGACAGCAAAATATATTCAGTATCTTTAACCATCACACCCTATATACATGTATTCTTTTTGCAACATTTAACTTATTTATTATTTTTTGGAATGGGTGAATAAATATTGACAGTCACAATATATTAGAAACATTCAATAATACTCTAAGCTTTGGGACATAACAAAAAATTACATTCAGCATATCTGGTAATAGCAAAAAGGGAATGGAAATGTACTTGCGATTAATTCCGTATTATAAACAGCCACATGACATATATTTAATGTGTACTCACAGTTTGCAATTATGAAAAATAAAATTTGTATAAAATTTTCTCTAAGTCACCACACCTGTCCAATTTCACCCCCGCTTAAAGTGCATTAATTTTTTGTGGGGCTGCATATAACGTGGCTGTAAAATGTTACGGATTTTTCTTCAACTTCTGTAGATATTGTTTGTGTTGATACATTCAAGTCTCGCTCTATTTTATTTTAAATCTATTTCTTTTTAAAAATTTGCCTTAAATTATTTTTTTATTTATTTGCATTATTATAATTTTTATTTTTATTTTATTATTATAATTGTCTAAAAGACTCGGTTTATTCTAAAGTATTGAGACATTGATAGAAATTACAACATAATATAATTCTTTTGCATTAGTGAATAGCGACATGCCTATTTGACAGATCCTCTACAATAGTATTTACAAGTGGCAGTTGCATGGCATTTCTCCATATGGCAATTTTATTGCTGACGTTTGGCGGAAGGATACGTGGTTGGTCTGAAAACAGATCCAAGCTACAAGCAGGGCTTCAAGAAAGTATTCCTTTTACTGAAAATAACTATCAGTAAGTGTATCAAAACACAAATGGCAGTCAAACATACTCACTCACAACACACAATGTTTTAATACTGGGAAAGAAAACTCCTTTTGCCAATACAGATTATAGAACAAGATCAGAAAACAACCATTTCTAAATATTGAAGGCAACACATGTTCTTAGTACGAGCACACAAAAATAATGTATGGTATTAACTATATAAAGCTCACTCAAGTTATGATTGTATTCAGAGCTAAATCTGTTGCATACATTTATTTCTCTGTTGTAACAGATGATAATTAGGCCTACAAGACTGCTACACGCATATTGTATAGTGGTCAAATAATTCCTAAGAGGTAAGCCTAATAAACGGTTCCATTATTTCTTGTTTAAAAAAATACTGATCCTAAAGAATTTTATACAAACCTTTAAAAATAAACTAATGTCTTCAAGTTTCATTACTTTAATTAATGTGCGACTCTTTCATAGCTCACTACACACATACAGATTTTGTGAGTGAGGAAAAGAGTGGAGCAACAACAAAACAAATTAAACTTGACTTAAAATTAATTCACAAGTACAAACAACCTCCTACGCTGACAACTGTGACTATTCTGTAATAAAGCGTAGTAGTGTTAGGTAACATTAAGTTATTAACATGTAAACTAAGAAATAAAAGTAAATAATAAAACAGTATCTCACTTAGCATTTTAACCATGTCCTTCATACACAAACTAGGTTTTTCAAAATTTTAACTTACCTACATTTTATGAATCTAAAACATCACGATATGTCCCAAATTTGATTGTGCTAACTTGGCAGAAATTGTGGTTGAAATCAAATTGTTTCTATTCTGGTTTTTCTTTGTAAAGTTAGCATTTATTTTAAATTCTAGGAACGAGCAATTCAATCTTGCTCATTTAATACCTACACCCTTACTGGCAATCACAACTATTAAGAAGCACAGAGCTTAAATATTATAAACAGACAGTTTTAAAAATAGCATTATAAGTAAATATTATCCTACACGAGAATTAGGTTTTCTTTGTGCATAAAATAAGACCAAATAAAGAAACAGATCTTACTTGTCAATGCCATTCTGGTCGATAGAAGCCACCTTCTTCTCTATTCTATGCAGCACAGATGTAGCCTTCAAAAACACGACCTCCCCTGTTTCATCAGAAGACATCTGCTCTGCCTTATACTGTTCATCCTGAGTCTTGTCCACATCCCTGCTGACAAGACTAGGACTATTCTTCTGAAGAGAAGAACTGGCATCACTCAAGCTGGAGCATTCTGGAGACATTGGTGCATCCATGGCATCACAAGAGCCTTCTGGTGTAGAGAACAATGCTGGGCTTGGTGCAGACGGTGCAGGCATAGGCTCTTCACTCTGCTCAGCAACAGGTGGCGTTGTTGAAAGTGTTGTCTCTGAAGTAGCTTCAGTTGAGGAACATGGTGTGACGACCACTCTAGATGAGACAGTCTCGCTCACAGGCGTATCAACAATGCTCGAAGTTGCAGCATCAACTGGAGGCAATAATGCTGCACCATTCATCCCACCAGAACTAACATCACCTGCACAGATCTCTTCGTCAGAAAATGAAGAAGTGACACCTCCATCTCCTACAGGAACTCTAGAAACATCAAGGCTTCCACCTTGCTTGCCATCAGCTGCCAACTTTCTTCTGTACACCCTCAAGTTCTTTTGTTCTGCAAAATTTGTCTTGATGAAACAGTCACCATCACTCGTTTTTCTTTTCTTCGGTTTAGGAGTTGAGCAGCCAGGTACGGGAGAGGGCAGTTTCCTGGCTCGAGCTCTCGTGGACCTGGATGGAGTTTCTTGGGACCCGAGGCTCGAAGCAGCATCTTTGGACTGCACGACATCGTCCTTGGACGGCCTAGCAGTAGCATCTCGAACTGTCTTGGTAGTTGGCATGACTGTACCACAACAGAGAAAACTTATAGCACTTACTCTTCCTTGCTCTCGTCTACTGACCTATTGCCTTTCTTCCTTCCATACTTCACATACCAAGCGCAGAAGCCCACAGAATACAGAAGCTTTAGCCTGAATGCAAGGGAACTAGTCACTTTCATCACACACCACTTCTTGTAGTGTATGAACCTCTCAGAGTTCTGCTCAAGCACTCTACGTGTAACTGCAACAAAAAACAAGTACATTACAACAATCAGACAAAAATCAGGATATGCAAGAATAATAATGTCCTACTTAGTTTGATTTTCCAACTCATTTTTATCTTTACACCACCTGTCTGTGTAAACAATTACCGTAAACGGGGTTGACATAGGGACACTTTAAACAATTTTTATTTTCAATTAATTGTCAACAATGAGTAAATATTAATTAATTACATACTAATAAACCAATACGGTGCACAAGTACTTACAGAATAGTACTCGTTAATAGAACACACACAAGAAAGGACGAACACATTTTCCGCAGAAGCGCGGAGGCGTGCAATGTTTTGCCGGTTGGGCCGGCTTCTTCAGGCGGCTATTTTCTAGTTTATTCAGAGTTAGAATATACAGGGTGAGTCGGGAAGAAAGGTACATGCTTTGAGAGGTGTTAGGACTGGTTATTCTGAACAAAATGTTTCTAATAAACATATGCCCTTTTCTTAACCATTTCAGAGAAATCTAATATAAACAAGGAACGGGATGGACGCACGTGACCTTAAATCACGCTACTGTTGCCTTATGTTATGTGTAATTTTGTACATTTCCACACGTAGGCGCTCTAAGCGTGGTGCATTGTTTACCTCAGTCTCAGTCCTACAGTGCTTGCCCTAGTATTGGGAACTAAAGTGTTGTTACATGTACAGTGAATACAGTTCAGTGTGGTCAAAAATGTCACAGGTCTTCAAACATGCAGATTATGCTGACATGATGTTTGTCTACGGTTTCTCCTATGGGAATTCCAGAGCCGCTGTTCGTGAGTATGAACGACGATTTCCTAATCGCAGAGTTCCAGATAGCAGGGTGTTTGCTTCCCAGCGTAAATGTTGTATTTGAACGTCCCGTACACCAAGCTCGTAATGAAGTTGAGAATATTCTTCAGGTACTAGAACACAGCCCAACAACTAGCTCGAGACGAATTGCTGCTCAACTTCATATTCCACAAACAAGAGTGATATGCACAGTACACGAGCAGGGTCTGTATCCATATCATCGGTAGAGTGTACAACATCTGCATGAAGGAGATGATGTCCACCGGCAAGAATTCTGTCAGTGGATCATTACCAATGATCGATTAATACAGCATATTCCGTTCACTGATGAGTCGACATTTACCTGCAACAGAATCAACAACACACGCAACTCTCATGTATGGGCAGACAAAAATCTACACCCTACTGTAGAAAGGAATTTTCAAAGACGTTTCTCAGTTAACATGTGGTGCGGTATTATTGATGAGCAACTCATCGATCCAGTAGTTTTAGATGATTGTCTTAATGGAGTACTGTATCTTGACTTCCTTCAAAACGTGTTACCAGAATACTTAGAGGATATCCCTTTGGCCACAAGAGCTCTTACATACTTTCAGCAAGATGGAACTCCTGCACATTCTGTACGAACAGGGACACCGTACCTCAACGAAATGTATCCTGGGAGTTGGATCGGTCGCCACGGAGTCATTGCTTGGCTACTGAGGTCACTTGATCTTACCCCATTGGATTACTGTGTGTGGGGTTGGTTTAAAAGCGAAGTCTACACGCGCAGGGTGGACACAAGAGAGGAACTTCTCGCTCGTATTTACCATGCCTGTGCTCAAGTAAAGCAATGTACTAATGAGCTCAGATCAGCAACACAGCAGCTGTCTATCAGAGCAGCAAAATGCATTGAAGTATGTGGTGGAGTGTTTGAACATGTTTTGTGAGGAAATGTACACAATTAAACAAAATGTACGATAACAGTATCGTGATTTACCGTCACCTGCACATTTCCAGTTCCTTGTTGTTTTCATTCGGTTTCTCTGAAACGGTTAAGAAATGGGCATATGTTTATTAGAAACATTTTGTTCAGAATCACCAGTACTATCGCCCCTCAAAGCATGTACCTTTCCTCCAGACTCACCCTGTATGTGAAAAAGATTTTTTTTGCAATGTCCCAAAGTCACCCCGCGTATCCAAAGTCGAACCCCGCTTATGGTGCGGTACTTGTAACTAATAGTACCGTATACACATTTTACTGTCACCTAAAATGTAATGTTGGAAGCCAAAATAAATATATTTGTTATTACATCTGTCAGGAAGTCTACAAATTGCTTACTTCACAATGACAAGCTTATACCAAAAGAGACCAACCCGGTACACATTATTTATTAGGTTACCTCATAAAATACTACAACTAAAAATCTGAGACAGCAGACAGAAGAAAACAAAAACATTCCAACACATGAATGGTTGTAAATGTAAACAGTAGCTACTCAATAGTACTTGTAAGTAGTCCTAAAAGAAAATTTTTGTTAGTTTAGGTAACTTAATCTAAACTAAATCTGTGTCACACATGCTCTACAATGTGTTTGCATAGGTTAGCTGTTAAGGTGTTGTATCAATTTTTAACGACGTTGACATGACTGACAGAAGTGAGTAGCGACAGTTGGTGTGTTCTGGACCAGAGGACGAGTAACGACATTGTGTTCTGTATTCAGGACTGGCGAGTCTTGTGGACTTGTGAGGATCTGATTTCTTGCGTTAGTTGGGAATGTGTTTAAGGAGGGAGATTGTAATGACCAGCGCATGTGAACATGCAACTGACGTCACAATTTAGGTATCCAGTTGCTGGACAGGGTACCCGTTCTCTGGCAGTACAACAAGTTGCATTATGGTAAGGGGAAGTATCCACTGACAAATGTATAGTATGTACAATAATTTCGGAATGCGCAGAGAACGCTGCGCAAACAAAAGAGTGCCTGCGAACCAGAGTATGTTGAGCGCCTGAATGTATAGCAGGCAGGGTGGGTCGAGTAAATTACCTGTAGGTATTTTACACGTAATTTACATTGATGGATTGTGACAATAAGAACATTAATTTTGTCAATTATTAATTCTGTTAATATTTTACATATTAACACATTTAGTGCAGATTGAATTCAGTCCTACACAAACACAACTCAGTCATACTGTTATTTTCAGACATATTTCACAATCTACACACTTGTTTAAATGCTGTGAATCAGTTCTAAAAGTGTTTATGGAAAATTGTGCTTTTCAACATTTAACTTTTACAGTTTGATCAGAGTTATGCTAAATCTCTTTCCTTGATATAATGAAAACACAATTTCTTGCTACAGTCATTTGGGGTAACTTTGTACCATTTGGGGTAACTTTGTGCCACACATTATTGTTTAAAACTTAAATTTCTCTGCCTCCAATATTGATGAATACTTAATTTTGGTATTATTTCATATTAATATGCAAGGATTATTTATAACTTCATTTGAAACCAAATTAAGCTGGTGGTACAAAGTTAACCCAGATGACTGTACACTTTACACTCTTCAGTAAATAACAGATGTTTTCTGAATAACTTCTGATGTAAACTATTTTAACCACAACACAGTCATGACAAGTACGTTGCTTGATATCGAAATAACTTCTGTTACGGTAATAACAATGTGATTAAAATTCTTACATTCACCAATATTATAAATTTACGAAGCAACCCGTTCACTATATTGACTAGGCCTATATGTAGTCAATAATCGTCACACGCTTGATCTTGCATTTTAAGAGAGTAATAAACCTGCACTAGTTTTCTTTTTTATTTCTCAAATGAAAGGCGATTCCTGTAGGCATTATGGACAAACGACCAGTTGGAAAAAACTCTCTCCAATTCCGCAGATAATGCTGGAATGTTAAGTAATTTATTAGCCAAATCTGCTAGTTACTTATGGTGCCTCTTCGCAAAAAACCAAAATGTTTTTGGAGATTTAATGCCTTTGTCCACAAGGTCACCAAATATTCCCGCCTTTTCCCGATACTGTTGAAAACTTGAGAAACCATCTGCATTCAAAGTTTTCAATATGAAGCCTTCCACTTGGTCGTGATGTTCTTCATTAAGATTCTGACCTTGATATTGTGGGTGAAGAACATTTGCTGATATGCTGTATATATTTAGAGATTGGCTTCTTCGCTTCTCAAGATGATGATGATTATCATTATGACCATCAGGTAACTGTAGGGACATCCACATTTCTATCGCATCAGCAACACTGCTTTCTGACTTTTGACAAGCACTAGCGTTTCTATGTTTTAGTGTTTTCTTCTACTTTATGTTTACAGCGAAACATTTTATTTGCTCTATCAATGCAAAGTGCACATTATTTTGAACCTTCTTATTTTTCATATTGATACTAACAGGACATTTCATGTTGCCAGGAGGCCTTTAATATTCATTGCTTAGTTTTTAACATCTTGGTATCTGTTTGTTTGCTTACATTTTTTATTTGCTTACTGTGCATCAGTCGGCAGCTTCACTGGCTTTCCAGTAGTAGGAGGGAAGCACCACCTTGTTACGAGCTGAGTTGATTGAGAACAAGACTTGTTGGAGGACAGCGGTGCGTGCTGCCCCAGGTCAGCATCTCATATTATACTGATCACATAATGTCAATAGTCGGTGTTAGCACACTGGAACCAGCATTCTTAAGTTTTCCTCTCCGACGATTACTGTCCTCCCCACGCCAATTCTGCATCCAGAATTTTACTTCATTATATTTCATACATGACTCTGTAGCCTCAGTTAAATTCACAGTGTCACTATTACGGGTGTCCTGTTGTTATTCATCTTGCCTCCACGGTGCTTCGGGAACAGGAAACCGATAAACTGCAGCTAAGGTCATCAGTAACGTTCCGTAGGCCTACAAGTAATTTTACGGCTAATTCTCAACCACTGTTCTAGTCATATCAAACCAGTATTTAATTTGACAAATCAGTAGTTTCACGTGCTTAGTTATTGCATTCATATATTCTAATGGTGTTCGAGGGGGCCTACAACCTCGACAACATGCAGGGTACCAAACCAACGAGGAAGCAGAGGGAGTACATCTTATAACCAAGATCAGCTCTGGGCCAACGACAACGCCCCGGGACACAGGAGTCTCTGTTCCACGGAAAGTGAACTGCCATCCTCTCATCATCAGCGTCACCAGCCACATCAAAGCCCTCTACCCTGACAATATCACCTGGTATATGGACGGACATTTTTTCTCATAGTTACATTTATCTGTGTAAGTGCACATTGGTTTATAGCAAGAGGCAATGCCGAAGGAAGGTAAAAGTGAGTATTAACTGAAGAAAATTAGTGACACAGTATCATATTGCAACAATACTAAATAGTTGTGTTCAAAGCAAATTCAAAATACGCTTTATTACGAAGATTTTTACTGTGGTAGTTAATACTTTTCACCACATACAAACAAGTCTCTTCTCTATAAGCATTTATTAACAATCGTAACTGCTCCTTCGTCCAATTCTTTACCTCCATGTTTATGTTTATGAATTCTCGCGCATGCGTGCTAAAAGTTCTAGTGGTGTTGTTTTGATGAATTCTGATAATTATTGCAGTGCAGCTTACAACAAAAATTAGACGCAGGCAACTAGGCAAATCTAGTACCAGCTCGCAGGGCTGCTAGTAGCAGGCTAGAGAAGCTAGCAGCCGAGCAAGTACGGCTTCTAGTATAAAATATTGTAAGGAATATTGTACTGTGTGTGGTGGGCTTTAGTCTCAGTAATAACACTTATGTGTTACAAAAGTGGTTCTCGATTCAGTGAGCCTCCTTAGTTTCCATGTTCAGACAGTTTGTAGTGCAAAGCAGAATGAAGAAAAACTGAGCGATTAAAAAAGAATAGCTGTATTATATTCTGCTTAAAACCAGCCAAGTGAAATATAGTCGTAAGAAATCTAAATTACGTAGTTACTTTTTAAATGTTTACACCTGCATGTGCATGTATAAATGTAACATTAAAAAAAGTCACCTAATTTTCTTACATTAACCTACTTTTCAGACAGTCAAAAAAAAAAAAAAAAAAAAAAAAAAAAAAAAAAATATATATATATATATATATATATATATATATATATATATATATATATATATATATATATGATATTTCCTTCATTCTGGCCTGTCTAAAAGTCAACAATGGTATGCTCTACAAATCAACTTTTAACAATACTAAAGTAAAAATATTTAAATTTTTAAACAAATTTATTTATTTGAAATACATTATAGTTTGATATTTAACTTTAGTACAGTACTGTTCCATTCATTTATTTACAGACCTGTACAATAACAGTAACTAGCCTACAAATCTCATTGCACAAGAAAAGAGGCAGCTAGAACTATAGTTTGTTGGTCGAGAGGATGACTATAATCTGTGTGAAGTGCTGGTGCAGTCAAGGTCACAGCTGTGGATAAGATAAGTTTAGACTTTTACACTCGGCAGCACACTGTGTACACTCTAGTGTCTGTGTGTGTACTTCAGTTCGTTTCTAACGCACAGTCAGTACACAGGTGCTGGGACAGAAACACATTGTTCGTAGTTCTATTAGCAACTTAACTGTGTCTCCATAGACCCTATAAAACATGTATTAAAGGAAAGATATTTTCTTGCAAAACAGAAAGTGCCATATTGATCACATTTCACCAGAGACAACATTTAAAAAAAACTATGAATTTAGCAACAATGATCAGAATCTTATGAAATTGAAAGTCCATTCACATATTTAATCTGTATGTATTTAGCTTACAGTAAAATTAATTTGATAGAAGAAATACACTATGCTATTTGGTGTCAAATTATGTGTTTAACATTCCAATAGAAACATCAAACAATAAAAAAAATTAAGAGACCGCAGACATTCACCCTCGAAGCAGTAAACCTAGCAACTGTTAGGTCCTGCTACTTACATTGTTCTCACTCAAACTGGCAATCACATTTACAAAGTATAAAACCAACGCTTCCTTATTGATGCTAGGCCCTACTTAAACATAATGGAAACAGCACACAAAAAACACTAATATTGTAACAACTAGAAAAATTAACATCTCTTGCTTGAAGATTCCATGTTTGCCTCTTTGATCGTCAGTAATTTGGAGGTGAACAACAAGTAACAACTACAAAATTTTCAACAGAAAAAAAAAAACACAATGTGTATATTTTACTTGTCCTACGCCACTGTGTATTCTGCACTGTGCCGGTATGATAGGATGCAAATAAACAAGTTTAACAGATTATAATATAACATTTGGCCGTAATTCACTAAACTGAAATAGGCCTAACAGTATTAATAGTGCCCTAAATCAAAACTTAAATCTGAAGTCAGACAGTAGACTGTACTTACAATTTGTAAAGAATTTGTTGCCACACAGCATAAAATACAGAAATGATGGGAACATGTGTAGTGCCTAATATGCTACACTTCCAAAAATGTGTATATAAAAAAAATCCAGATGTAAAATAATATTTAAAGCAACAAAACATTTTCATAGAAACTAAGTTACACAGAATCTACAGTGATGAGAAATACTTTTTCCACTCGCTTGAAAGGTTATGACTTGATATGATGCAGTACTTACATATAAACTTATTTTTAAAAATTATTCCAGAACTGAAAACAGCACATTTAGCATCGTTACATTCAAAGTGGTGTAAGTTTGCTAGTTTGAGCGGTACTCTTTCAGTTTTAAATTGTTCCATTCACGAGAATTGGTATTCACGATAATAACGTGTGGTGCCAAATTGAGTATAGCTCAAGTAGGCTATGAAGAGCAGTATAAGCAGGGAAGAATGTGTGTTTAGCAACTGTGACACTGTCCTGGTGGAAGTTACTATAGAATTACACTGATAATTATCTCAACATACAGTATTAACAGTGGATTGGACAGCATTTACTAAACATAATACCAGGTTATATTGATTTAAATCAAGTGATTTATTTTAATCAAATCAATGATTTAAATTAAATAATTTTTTATGTTTATAGCTATTTAATTTTTCTGACAGTAATAATTTCCTGCAAGGATAAGGAAATCTGCAATTATTTGACTATGCCAACATTGTTAATGCAAAAAAACCTTTTGTTGATATAATTTTGTAACCTCTCCTATAAATGGATTATTTTTTCTAAATAACCTCTTTTACAAGGAGTGCATACAAAAAATCATAAACGAAAATTATTTCTTAAATCAGAATCTGGTTTTTTATTTGACATCAATTTGTGTAAATTTAATGTTAATTTTAAACGTGGTCATTGTAAATAAGTAATCATACTCATCCTATAACATTTTTCTCCACAATGCAAACAACACTTAAACGCTCTGCACTTCTGTCAATTTTTTTTGCTATACGTAATAGGTAGTTTTACTAATGACAGTAAAAGAATTTTATTGACTCTGGCTGTACACAGTCATAAACCTGACTAGGTAAATAAAATGTGTAATTATTACATGAAAATTATGATTTACTGACGAGATAGTACACTTTATTGAATGTTTTTCTGTTCAATTCCAATATCATTATGAAAAAATTTTAAATGAGCAGAATAACAGCTATCAAATGTATCTTCAATGACATGTGTCCATTTTGATAAGAAAAAATGTGAACTTATATCCCACTGAAAACAAGTTTTTGCTTAACCTGACAAATTTTTAGGGCTACATATATAAAAAAAAACATTTACCCTATAAAACACAAGTTTCGCAGCTTTTTCTATGGCAAAACGGTTCCTTAATGTAGATTGCAAGCCGTTGGACATTTACAGTAGTTGAATTTCCAAAACGTTGGTATGGTTCTCAAAACTACACAGAATAAATACATTTTCTGTAAAAATATTTTTTTCAAGGCTTGGTGTCGCTAGGCATGATCATACGCCACCTAGCATGAAGTACAACTCGTTTCGGCAGATTAAAATCAAACCTATTTATATGAAAGAAATAACAACAGGATATATAGTAATTGCTTTGATTTTAAAGCACCTGTAAAAAACTAAAGTGATTACAATACGTGATTAAGTATTGTGTAACAGTAAACTATTTAAATCAAAAAAATTAGATTTCAATAAAAAATTAGGATTTTAATCAAAAAAATCTGAATAATTTTGACTTTTTTTTAAAAAAATAATGATTTTTATAAACCCTGCACAATACTGTAATTAGGTAATCTTACATGAAACCTCACACTAACATGGAAAAAAAGATAGCATTCTCTGAGTACTGTTATGTCTACGTAATCTCCATTATTTGAAAGTTGACGACCTAAGCGGGAACTGCTGGCGCTATTAGGCGAGGATGAGCTTGCGGTGGTACGTCATAGCCTTCCACTTGGATGTGGGTGAGGGAGAAACACAACACTGCAGTTATTGCTATTTTAACGCAGATTGCAACCCCCAGCGACCCCAAGTGTAATATATTATTGTGCTCATCTTCGCACCGCCTACAACTTGACAAAGAGCTTTAAAATAAGTTATTCATGGACACCCTGTATGTGTGTTTGTGTTTGTGTGTGTGTGTGCGTGTGTGCTGATAGCCAGCAAATGAATTTAAAAACTATTGTAATCTACGGAATCATACAAACGATCATGATGATGTTGAATGGTACAATTCTAACTACACTGCATTTCATAGGGCCGTGTGACAGTACCTACAGCACTGTAGAGCTTCTATTTGGTAACGCAAACCTACAAACACATGAAACTTCAGTACTATCAGCGGCTTAAATGTACACATTTTGCATTGTAAAAAAGGTATAACTTCCATTCGCAGCTATAGATATAAACAGTTCAATATACCTAATAAACACAGAGAATGAACTATCTCCCAGACATTGACGACACCACACTTGGTACAGGACAAACCAAACAAAATAGTTTATAGTACTATAACCTTTACTGTACCAACAGAAAAACCATAACATTATATCATAATTATATTGCCTGTGTAGATGACAATTAAATGATAAGAGTTGGTCGACAAAAATTTTTACATACAGACAATTTTTCCGATCATGTGGCCCTGGCTTATCATTCATGCTAATTCACAATTATTTTGTAACTAATGGTTTGCATCATTGATGTTTGAAAAATACTACAGTCACCTACAAAAGTAATAACACAAAAATACTACAGGATATAACTATCACCCACTTACATGATATCATTGTACGCAACATTATAAAAATACAATGCGTACTGTTCCGTCTCAAATTTCTACTCCGAAAATTCCTATGCTAATAGTGGTATCACTCGCACTATGATACCTGTTCCAAACAGTATAAGATTGTTTGGAATGAAGATAACGCTCGGGACTTGCTTACTGTACTAAAGACTATACTTAAATTAGGAGACCTGCCTACCTTGAACTGTTTGGCGAGTTGAGGCACCGAAGTGAGAGAGAGACAAGGGTGACGACAATGTGAATGCTTAGTGTCCCCCCATTCCTACATACAAGTAGTTAATGAACTGCACTCCACAATCATTTTATTAGCCATGGTGCATATTTTGTTGCTGTAAAGAAAAATTCTGTTTCAATATGAACCAGATATTACATATTAGTTGACACTTCTGCCTGTACAAGAAACAATAAGGTTAATTAATAAGATAATTATTTATGTACCTATCTTAAGCACTGGGCGATGTACGAAGAGCTTTTCGTAGAATGAAATTTTTATTCAAAACGTTAAAATTGTTGTACAGTAACAAACAATTGTGTTACTAGGCTAAAATTATGTAATGTTAGATATGAATTTGTTTTATAACACAACCTTTATGTTGAAAAAAATTATCATTGTTACAAATAAAAATAAAACTGCTTTCAAAGAAAAACTCAAGAATATACGGTTTTTTTTTTTATAGCCTACTGTTCGGTAAAATCTTTTACAGCAAGCTGAACATCTGAATGGCTCTAAATAAAACATATTTACTCTGATGAATATTGTTTCTGGCATACCACTGGAAGTATTGAAATGATCCTCCGTAGTATAACTGAAAGAATAAAAACAAATTGGTAGCTACACTCGTGGTGCTTTCACAAATCAAAGGTCTGCCAAACACGACACAAAAAACTAGGCCTATATCAAAGGAATACATCTGTAAGGATTAAACAAGAACCAATGTATTCCTGACACTGTTGGGATGGTCGCCTAAAACAGAGAATTTCTAAGCAAAGGCAAGAAGTGAGCCAAAGTCAGAGAAGACCCACACCATGTGTGTTTTGCCAGTGTCTCCGAGGACAGCCTGGCAGCCTATGCTACAGTTTTCAGTGCATGCAATTTGGAAGCCAAATGGTGTTTATAGGATATGGAGAAAACGTTTATTCACTTTAAACTTAAAAGAATGAAAATATGAATGATAAAACAATCTCCCCGTCCTGAAAAAGACCACTCGAATTCCAACTCGCATGCGACTGAAAACTCAAGCACTGGCCCCCTGGCAGCAAAAAAACTAAAACCACCTCCCATATGCAACAAGACTTGACCAGCACTCCAACGAGCCCTAGGTCCACCTTATTTCAACATCAACTCACTCTATAGTAAAGAACAACTAATTTATTGAATCGCAAAGACAAAATATGGTGTTGGAATAATAATACTAATAACTGTACTCAATCCACTTCAAAATAATAATTTTTTTTAATGAAATACAACTTCTAGGCCTAGTTAGTCGTCATATCTTCACAAGTATTATTTTACAGAATTTTTGTAAACCATTCTGCTTTATCTTTGTCACTAACACATGTCATCTGAGACCGTCGCTACTTTGTTCATTCAGTGTTTGAAAAATAGTGACTTTGACATAATACATTATTTATTCAATGGTTTTCAAAATGGTGAATATGGCATAAGTATGTGTGTGTGTGTGTCATAAGTTTACGTACCTTTACTTAAAGACAAAGTTAAATTGTATCATAATACAAGACTGACTTATGTACCCTTAGTATTTTTCAAGAGCAGGCTGTCAACACAAAATACCTGGTCATGCTGTGACTGACCTACCTCAGCTAAACATAACCAGAAATTTTATTTATATCTGTATAATCCTGTGCTGAGTTTGCTAAATACTGCGTAATTATATATTTGTATAATGTGAACTCTTTTGACATGTTCCATAGCCCCGTGGGCTCAACGGAATGAAATATAAATAAATATATAAATAAAGATGATGTGCTACATCGATGCCATTGACAGGCTTAGCTAGTCAACACATAAGATAGATTGGCTGAGACAGCTTAATATCTTGGCCTGAACATTTCCTGAAATAACCCCATTGGATTTTGTTAAAATCAATGGTACCAAACACCAGTTGATGGATTTGGTAATCTGAAGATCTGCATCAGAAATTAAATTAGCAGACATGTTCCACAGAATATTTCAAGAGCTAGAATAGGTATTACTTTGATATTCTTCGTGCAACTAGGGAAGAAGACATCTATGTCTACTGTCAGTGCCAATTTATAAAAAAAAATTTCCTTCAATGTGTCAAAAGCACATGTAGGCCTACTTAACTAGTTTTTCTTAAATAATTTAACAGGACCTCTAGCAGACTTTTAGGTACATATGGTAGTATTTGTGTACTTTCCTTCTCTACATTGTTAAACATTTCATTCCTTGAATTACAATCACAAAATTACTTCAAAATTGGTTTTGTGTCGCTACTCATGTAGCCTACAGTATGCAGGTCTAACTAATATTTTTACTCATGCACACTCAATCAGTTGTGCAAAACTCTGCTGTACTTAGGTCTACTAATAGACCTGCATTAACTTAAATCATTTCATTAGCAATAAATCTACACCTACTTTTACAACATAACCAATTAAGAATTGAAAATAATTCAATATTCAGTTTTAAAAAGCACTTCAAGCTTTAACAAGACCTGCACATGACTACCACAATTGACATTATGTGTCTCAAGTAGCACAGAGAGAACGCACTCTCTCGCTCCCTCTTGCCATCACAGAGTGTACTCTCTGCTGTCCCAAACTCAAGGGAGAGTGGGCAAAAGGAAAAGTGAGCCAGAGTGAGCAACGATGCTCCCTCACTGCACCCTCTCGCCAGGATGCCATTTTTGTTTTCGTACATTTTCAAACCGTAACCTAACTGGAAAACATTAACTGACACCTAATTCGTAATTTTCCGGTTTATGCAGTCAATTAGATATTTCTAAATTGCTGCATTGGGTAAGATGTTAAATATTTTAAACATATCGGCACACCAGTTTCAAACGTTAAAATTACTGCAAATATAGCCTACCTTAAACATTCATGCAGGTTTATTTATTTAATTGCATTCCTTCGAGCCTAAAAGATTTGATTTATTGACACGACAAATTATACACAATTATCACAGATACTCAACTAAATTTTATCCCATGTAGGAGAGCTCGAGTAGGGACCTTTCTGCATGCACTTACTCAGGACTATTGATGGCAGGTTGAATACATCAGAAAATACATAAGTAGTAAGTTTGGTCAGACATACAAAACATTTGTCAATACATTATTTAAGTTATAGTAGTATAGGTGAACGTATTTTTCTTAGTACCTACATATCAAAGAAACACAAAGGAATGATAAGGCAAGTTGACATGACATACCCTAGTACACCACTACACACACAGTAAAAACAATTGTAGTATCACATACTAGACTAATATACAGGGATGACAATTAAGATTGCTTAGTCACGAACAAAACAATAACATTATGCATGTAGTGTATTTAAGAGTATTACTCTTAGTACTGATCAGAGGAAGACAAGGGATGGTAAGGCAAGTACAAACAAGTTCACAGGGCATAGTACACACTACTAGACTGGTACATTATAAACTAAAGTAAAAAAATGAATAGTAACAGTACCACATACGAAACTGATATACATACTGATAAGCATACAAGCAATAAAACAGATCAAGATAAAATATTGTTTTGCACTCACACGCTTAAACTGCTAATACTATGAATACAACGTGCGTATTATAAACACTTACAGCTAACAAATATTTACAAAAAGAACATGCTACTAACCCTTGCTGACTGTAACGCCCTTGACTATGGGCTACTTCACTACCGTCGTGCTACAACGTCCACGTAAATATTTACTTTAACAAAAAGTGTCAGGTTTTCCCTTTAACCAGAGCAATATCTCGCACTTTAAAAACACTGTTGGAAAGAAAATATAAGTAAATGGCGGGAGACCTCACAACCCATCCATTTCACATATACACAGAGTCACACACACGTAACAACGCAGGAGGCAAGAACACCCTTCCCCCGTCCCCTGCACGACGTACGCGGGGAATAGACTTCCCGTCTCCCCGACATCCGACATGCCCTTCCCTCACGACGCGACGTGCCGGCGCAATGCACACGCTCACCGCAAAGGCGAAACAACTGCAGCGCAGAAAAGGCAATTTTGAGACAAGTGATGAAATCGAAACTTATTAAGTTTTATATAATTAACTGCAAACGATAAAAGAACTTTAATCTAATTATAATAAAACAAAATTAGTACTTCTACACGTCTTATCACGTTATCATACAAGCACACAACCTTAAAACACTAAAAGTCTAGAAGAGCCACAACAAAGAGGAGAAATGTGAGAACAAAAGTTATAAAAGAAATATATTAAACTAAACTTACTTAGTGATTTCTTGTATACTTGAAATAGTATCTTAAACGATTTTCATACAGCATTTTTCGCGCTTTAACTAGTAACCGCAGTTATAGTTGACAAGCCTGGTAGAACTTGCTTTGTTCCTCCATCCAAACAAACATATGACATGACCGTGTTCGTAAGAATCAAGTAGCAGAGAAATTGAGCGAATTCTTTCGTTTTCAGAATTAATTAAAATCAAAGAAGTAACGAACAAAGCCTATGAGATAATTTTGTAGCGTACTCGGAGTTATGTATATTTAAATAGTGACGAGGTTACATAACCTAAAGGTAAACATGCATGTTGTTCTCCTTCGAATAATAGAATTTACTTGCAGTTCATTGAAGTACGTTACAAAAATAATTAATTGAACATCTGTTAACTAATCTAAACACATAAATTGTTTGTTAACATTCGTTAAATAGTTTTTATATAATGTCAAATCGCAGCCTACAGCATTATTGTACACTGAATTTTTTTCGGTTTAGTGTGTCAGTTGGTTTTAGTGACGTACTTAAAACTGTAAAGTGCAAATTTTGATGTTTACGACTCATTACGCAAAAACTATGCGAGATAATTATACAAGTTTCCTAAGAGGAAGATTTAGTCACAATTTATGTCTAAAACAATTTTAAAGAGTATCTGGTACAAATATAAAAATAAAAAAAGATGTTGAAAACTGAGGTGACGGCATCCTTAAAAGACTGCTCTGCGCCAAACAATGCGTAATTTTATAATAATTTTGTACCAAACACTGGCCAACTCTGACACATTACATTAATAATAATTTCTCACGTATAAAATATTTTTTCGTTCCAAAGTTTTCGCGCAAGCTGTCTTTTTTTTTCCCTCTTTCTTTATTTCTTTCTCCCTTCCTTCTTCTTCCTAGCTCAAAGCAGTGGTGCCCACAAGAGGGGATCATTGCGCAAATTGTGCATTCAGAATTTTTTTGGGGGGAGGGGGGGAATTTATATTTTCAAGAATAAAATGTTTAATCATAAACAAAACATGTTTTCATGATTGTACAAGTGCTATCTTGGTATTATATACTAAGTAGGCATAGGCTAGTGAACACCAGAGCAGTTATATTTGTTTATGATTGTTTTTACGAATGGTAGCCTAGATATCTCTCCGGTACTGAAGTGGTGCTGAAGTGTAACTCGTAGTAAATTTGTTTTTTTTTTTTTTGTGGAAGGGGGGGGGGATTTGTGCATTGGGTCTTGCAGAGGATGGGCACCTCTGGCTCAAAGTAAAACTATTCTAACTATACAAATTAAATAATTTAGTGTGTGACACCTTTTTAATTTCACGTAAAAACTGTTTGTATTTAAAAAAAAGTCTTTAATGTAATTACAATTTTGCATACTATCCTTAAGCACCTGCATTTAAAGGAAAACTATGTTTACATAAAATAAAAAAGGTATTATTCTGTAGCTTAATACATTTACTTTGTGCAATTTATTTCATTCGTAACATTTGGATAGCTTTTACATTGGGTAAGTAGCGAAAATAGTAAAATCGCTACTTTGACACGTGCTTGTACAAAAATTATGGAATGGAAAAATATTTTGTATGTGATATATTACCATTAAGGGCGCGGATACCGCAATTTTCATCACCATTTTTTAATTTTTTATTTGAACCAGATATTTTTTTTCTTATTTTACACACAAAATGTGACTAAATTTGGCTCTTATGAAATTTTTGTATTTCTCTCATAGTTTTCGCGTAATGGCTTATTAAAGTCATATTTTGCATGTTTCCGTTTTAACGACTACACTAAAACCAACTGGTATACCAAACTCAAAAAAATTACAGTGGATAAAGTCATTGCAGGCTACAATGACATGCTCATGAAATTAAAGAATAAAGTTTATTTGTATTTTGAAAAAAATTATTGAACTTTTTTAAATTTTTATTTTCAGTTTCAGAATTTTTTTAAAATTAAAATAATTTTTATTCTTTAATTTCATCAGCATGTCATTGTAGCCTGCAATGTCTTTATCCACTGTGATTTTATTGAGTTTGGTATATCAGTTGGTTTTAGTGTAGTCGTTAAAACGGGAACATGCAAAATATGACTTTAACAAGTAATTGCGCAAAAACTATGAGAGATAAAAAAATTTCATAAGAGCCAAATTTAGTCCCATTTTGTGTCTAAAACAAGAAAAAAAATATCTGGTACAAATAAAAAATAAAATAATGATGATGAAAATTGCGGAAACTGCGCCCTTAATGTAATGTGTAAGAGTTGAACAGTGTTTGGTACAAATATAAAATGAACTTGCTACAATCCCAATCAGATTAAATTTAATGTACATGTGTGTGCCGGTAAACTATGTATATCGCTCTTTCATTTTCTCCTGGTGAAATGGTGAGATAATACAAAGCAGGGGTGCCACAACTAACATGCCGTTAGGGGTATGCAGGGCCGTAATGGAAATTTTTGTTTGTTTGATACTTTAATTTCATTTATTCACACAGGCAATGCAAATCAGAATAAGTGTTTCTTACTGTTCAGTTGAGATTTTGGTGATGTGGCTACGGAAATTACACCAGCTCTCTTTAACGACTTTGTAGGCCTACTTCTATTAAAAAAAAAATTAAAGGTCTGAGCAGAGGACCTTGTCCCCGGCCCTTAGTATGAATTATATACGATGGGAAGTATTATGGAGAATGTGCACTAGTCCGGCTGTTCGTGGCGGTTGTAATTATTCGGGTCATATTCTTATTGTTTACCGTTGCTTATATTGCTTTTGGGGAAAATGCAAGCTGAACTTAAATTTTGGTTTTTTGCCAAGAGGGGGGGGGGGAAGTTGGCTAGTGAAAGAAGGGAAGGTCCAGGATGTGTGGATCTACGATAAATACATAATTGCAGTGGCTAAAAAATTCAAAACAGCATTGTCTGGAATGATAGGACAGCTGCCTAGTCTTAGATAGGTACCTATCTGTAGGTGATAAAAATAACAAACTTTAGAAACTTTGGAGTCAATTAAATTGTCAGTTAGAGAATTGAACAGTGTAAGAGGCCCCTCTAGAAAGGCTGTGTTTGTGTGTGTGAGGCAGGAGCGATAAGAGTGCCTCTAATTGATGTGTGTAATGCAATATCGCCTCTCTGTGCAAGCCCTCTCAGCTGGCGTGCAGTGCTTCACTGTTATTCTTTTTCCTATGGGACCATATTATTTTATTTGTCGGCAGCGTAGTTCAAAGTCTATCGCTATATACTTATGCTTTTTTAATCCAATTGTTAATTTTCCAGATAAGGCAGTCCGGAAAAGCTATTTTTGGCCATTTTGAGGGCCCAGAAAATAATGTTTCTAGTAAATGCGCCAAATTTTTTACACTACAGCGACATAGTTTGAAGTGTGTGTGTTCTTTTCGTAGATGTACTTTTGTCAAAAAGAGAATAGTCCTAACTCACTGCAACACATTTAAAGGGCAGGGAGGGAGGCCCCTTAAATCATAATATCTGATTGTGATGAAAATATATAAAATTGAACATAATGAAATGCAAGATCAAGGAAATGCGGAGTATTCCGAGAAAACCTACCAACGTACAGCAATGAAGCGTGAATTCAGCAATGAGTTTTAGTGGACGAAAATTGTAAAAAACAGTGTGGTGATAAGGAAAACTTTAACAAGGGTTAAATACCAATGAGCCGAAACATTTTTGCATTGTCGTCTACATTTTTCCCTAGAAATAAACCATTGCCACATATGTCATCCCGAAATGTTCTATCACGAGTTCGCTTGTTTTATTTAAGATCATTACATTGTATATATTTGAATATTTTGATGGATTTAGGAGATATATAGATATATATAGATTTATAGATCACTCCTAGCCACCTCCCCTCAAACCCAAAAATTTTTGTTGACCGTGTGCTCGGGCTGATTTCCTTCCATTATGAAGAGCTGGGTTTAGTTCGCGGTGATATGACTTCGGACGTGGGAAATAATGTGGGTGTTGTCTTCTTTGGTGTGTGTTATCTTTCATAAATTATACTTTCGTTTCACCTACCATGCCATTAGTCGCTGCTCAACATACCATTATTTCCATCTCATAGCATCGGCGCTAAACACTTGATCCAGTCTCCACTACTCCAATTCTACCCCTATACTTCAGGCTATTTTTCTTTGTTGAAGGATGGGAGTGGGGAAGCAATAAGGGCAGCACTGACCCGCATGTCAACAAGAATATCGCCTCTACACACGAACACTTTGATTAGTGTATGATGTTTTTTTACTGTGGCACTTTAAGTATTGATCGTGTTATTTAATTGCTGAAGAACATGTAGCAAAGCCCAATGCTTGTCTCTTATCAGAGAAAACATGTTTTAGCTACAACAGTCTGAAAAACAGTTTTTAGCTGTTCCGATAGGCTCCAAAATCTTTGTAAAATAAGTGATGTCTTGAAACTACAATTTATTTATTTATTTATTTGTTGAGTGAGCATGCCGTAGACCCCGAGTGTAGAGCCGTTAGGCCAGGGGATTGCATTTGTCAGTATAACATAATAGTACATAATTCAACACTACAAATAACAATAACAATATTTACAATACATGTCGCAGATTATGGTTAGCAAACAGGCTTACTTGGAACAATGCAATTAAAGGAGCAAGTACACAATATAAAATGTTACAAACAGTATAGGTACAATTTGATACTCGAATGTTAGGTAGCATTATGCTTAAGACCAGTAGAGAAGTATTCAAGTATTAAACTGTATACGTATATATTACAAACTTATTACCGTACTGTACGGTATTTTGATATTCTTCAACCGAGTAGAAGGAGTGTGCTTTAAGGAAGCATTTAAGCTTTCTTCTGAAGAGTTTTGAGTTTAACCGTCTAGGGCTTTATAGTTATCAGGCAACTTGTTGAACAAATTTATACATGGATGGTAAGCCTCTTTTAGAAAAAGTTGTAAGTGATTAGCTGGTTTCTAGAGATTTCCTGTATTTCTGGTGTTGTGTGAATGAACTAAGGAATTTGTCGTAAAGGTCACTTGATTGGTAGAGACGAATGAGAGTGCTGAAAGAATGTTTTGTGAAGTAAATGTGAGAATTCCTAGCTTGATGAACCATTTACGACATGATTCCCTAGATTTAACTCCTGCTATTATTCTCACAGCCTTTTTTCGAAGCAACTGGTTCTTAACACGGTTCATTGCTGTTGCCCAGTACATTATGCCGTAAGACATAATTGGATGGAACTGCGCAGAATATACTGTTTTGAGTACATTTGTAGAGATAGTCATAGATAGCTGACGAATCATAAAACACGCTAAACTTAATTTGTTGGTAATACTGTTCACGCGTGTCATCCAGTTTAACTGGTCATCGAAACTGAGACCTAAAAATTTAGTATGCCTACTAGTTTCAATTTGGTGACCTTTATTCATAACTAAGATAGGCTGTTCCTGCATGGGCTTATTACTTGCGTGGAACTGTAAGATCTTGGTTTTGTCTACATTTAGCATGAGTTTATTAGCGGCGAACCATTCTGATAGTTAGGCTATGTTATACTTGTTGTATAAGTTGTTTAAATCTGTACTTTTTATGAGTAGGCTAGTATCATCAGCAAATAGGACTACTTTAGCTTCACAATCCATTATTAAAGGCAGGTCAATTATAAAAATAAGGAAAAGTAGCCATCCCAGAATGGAACCTTGAACTCCATTAAGCACTATATCCCAATTAGAATGTACAGAACTACCAGATAGGTTGTCACGAAGGGCCTTTTTCTGTTTCTGGTCTGATAAATAAGATAATATCCAATCATACGCACTACCTCGTATTCCTAAATATTCCAGTTTTCTCAATAAAATGCTGTGATTTATGCAGTCAAAAGCTTTTGACAAGTGACAGAATACTCCCATTATATGATTTTTGTTATTTAACACATTAAAAATATAAGTTGTCAGTTAAAAAATTGCTTGAGTGGTGGAAACTCCAGTTTTAAAGCCATATTGGTTGTTTGTTAGAATATTATATTTGTTTAAATGAGAAAAAATTCTGTTGTAAAAAATTTTTTCAAAAATTTTACCAAAAATTGGCTACAATGCAATCAGTCTATGGTTCTCAACACAAACGTTATTACCTTTTTTACGTATAGGACTTATTATTGCAAATTTCAGTCGATCAGGACAATTCCCTGACATCATGGAATGATTTATGACATGACGTAGTGGTATACTGATAATATCAATACATTGTTTTAAGAGTTTACTGCTTATTTCATCAAAACCATGTGAAGATTTTTTGATCAATGATCTGGTTACGTCACAAATCTCGTGAGGTGTTGTTTCATTTAGTATTATATTAGAGAAAGGTGCTGTGTAAGCTTTTCTGACAAATTCATGTGGGTCATCGGAGAGACCTATTTTATTAACTACCTTTTCAGCTGTCGTTACGAAGTGTTTGTTAAAAATACTAGTAACTTCATATGGATCATCACGCTTTACACAGTTTTCTTCAATAGTGACATGGGTATTGGAGTTACATTTCTTTCCAACGTGTTGGTTAGTGATGCTCCATGTTGTATGAGCTCTGTTGCTGGAAGAAAGTATTAGCTATCATTGTTCATTCGTTTAGCTTTGACTATGACTTTTTTCAATACTTTACAATATTTTTTTATAATATGCATTCAGAGTGGCATCATTAGTTGTTTTGGAATCTTGATATAGCTGACATTTTCTTCTACATGAGATTAATATGCCATTTGTTAACCAACACTTTGTTGAGTGTTGCTGAATGCAGTCTTAGGGAAGCAGGCTTAAAATGTTCTGCAGAAAATATCACGAAACTTGTTAAATTTAGTATGAATTAGGATCAGTACATCTATACACCTCTGTCCAATCAATTTTATTTAGCAAATACCTGAAATTGTTTATTGTTTGATTATTGATAATTCTTGTTTTGTAGGAAGTAGTATAATTACGTACTAGTGTGTTACTTAAGAGCCTGTGTCAGCCTGCTTTAAACCATGTCGTGCAGACAGTCCGGAGTTGAACGATCACGTCGACACTATCTCTGTTTGAATAATTTGCTGGAAATTATGATATTTTTAATGATAAAAAATGGTGTTGAAAAACACTGTTTTACGACTATTTTAGTGTGCATTTTCCCATAAGTAGAGTACTCCAATATTTAAAAAAAAACTTTTGGGGAGGTTGAGTCATCATCAACAAGAAACTTTGCCTCTTTGTCCCCCATTGTTACAGCGGAAAATTTCAAGTAATCTTTCTAGTACGAAGACGCTGCACACTTGCTGCAAGCGGGCACAGTGACCGAGCGTGGTTGTGAGAGAGACAGCTAACGAAGAAGGGAGGAAGGGAAATGATGATGAGTCGTGTTCCATGACCTTGGCAGCCGGACAAGAGTAGAAAGAGGAAGATTATCGAGAAATAAGAACCTTTCTGCATGTAAATTGAGATGTTCCAACAATTCATCATCCAGTACTTCACAGTTGTAACCGCCATATCACAAGATTATAGAAAGTCTAGCAAATCGAAATTGTATTTGTCAGCGTACAGAAAAAAAATGGCGCATACCAATAGGTCTTCATTTCTAAATTTTATGTCACTGTCAGATGTTCATGCTTCCGTAACATTCATGCTGCCAACATAACATTACTGTATCCTGACGATATATAACATATTTATGATTTTGTAATATGCGAGAGACCTTGAAGCCCAATTTCAAATTTTAAGATATCCAAACTAAATTATAAAATTTACACTTGGAAAAATGCTCAATACATTTACTCACTTACCTAAGTTGTTAATACAGAGGCCTCGTACATTAGATGTATGGCATTGACAAAAGTATGGCATATGGACTGTTGTACATGTAAGTAGTATTGGAGATACACTACAGTTTGCCTTATTACAGAAGCTATTGTCACACAATTTTAGTTTAAACACACTTTGTATGCCATTATTATTTCAGTTTTTCATATGTAACATATACATGTGTATGCATCCTCTTTGTTAAGGGTGTTCAAGTGCGATAAAATCATAATTTTATATCTTTATGAAATTGTGTTACTTTTGTAGACGATACTTGTGAGTACATTTTCCTCTTACAAAGCAATTTTAGCTTTCATAGTTTTCTCATAACAGTGCGACAAAGTAAATTTGCTTGTTCTGCTGCCATTAAAATAGTGAAAACCAACTGACCTACTTAAATAAAATAATTCACGGTGATATTGCATCCCATGAGCTATGCAATAAAGAATTTAAAAGACCATAACGTAATATTTTGAATTAAAAAAAAATTTCAAAAGTACAAGAACGAAGTTGATAACTCAGCAATTTTTTTAAATACAAAAATAGTTCACTGGATTTTTTAAAAATGTCTAATTACTTAGACCGTGGCATGTTAATTTATTCTGAATTATTTCACTAACGCAAGTCAGTCGGTTTTCACTATTTGCATTACAGCAGAACATACAAATTATGACTTTGAAACACCGCTATGAGAAAACTATGCGAGTTAAAATTGTTTTGTAAGAGTAAACAGTACTCACAAGTATTGTCTATAAAACTAACACTGTTTCATAAAAATATCAATTTATGATTTTATCGCACTTGAACACTCTTAATATGTGATCTCTGAAATTGGCAGAATGTTCTATATAATAATTATTTTTTCTGTTAACATTTAAAATTAGGTGTGCATCGTAAGCATAACTGATACAATTGTATAACGTTCTTGAATCACACATGTAATTTTATATATGATACATATTTACAAAACTGTTTAGATCTTGTGTATTTATTCTTTGTTATAAATTGTTATTTCTTTCAGTACTGTAATGATGGGTTACTTTGCCAAATTTTGCAGCAACATTACACCACATTAATTTTACAATTTACAGTTTCAATGATAAAGAATAATTTAGTGTAATAAGTATCTTTAAATTTTTTGTGCTATTTTTTAAGGTTTTTTTGCATGTTTAAAAGAAAATATAATTGTAATTTATGTTTTGTGAAAGTTTATTATGAAACTTCCTTTAAGGATTTATCTCTGTTTGTGTAACAACGCTAGTAATAGACCCAATAATGATACTTCTGTAAACACGGTACTTTAGTCTTATTTCACTTAACCCCAAAAAATCTAGATACACAACAGTAACCTCCAACAAAAATAATTGGCAATGATTTTTTTTTATTAGTGCCATTTTTGTGGCCAATAGCAATCATTTCATGGTCACACAAAGTTTCTTATCAGCCAATAAGGTATTGTGGACTTAAAATGCTTTAAGTAATATGGGTATTGAATTAATTGTAAATAAAAACCTGAGATCATCGACTTCTGAACCTTGAATATTAATTGACTAGTAACAGAAAAATGGGCTTGGATGACAATGGTGACTTACAACCCCTACTATATAATAAGTAAGGTTTTGACAAATTGTGTTTTCTTACTCAAAATAACAAAATAAAAAGACTACAAAAATTAAAATGTACTACATTTGTTTCATTTACACGATGCATAATTGTTGTGTGTGTATGTTATAATATTACACAGTCTACCAACATTTAGCAATTACTATTAAGAATGTAGCACCCAAAAAAAATTTTTAATGGTGTTATTTATGAAAGTTTTAACTCTACTAGTTTTCATTTTTATCATTCAATTAGTGTTTATTCTATAATGGACTAGCCCAATAGTGGAATGTGTACAGTAATTTTCGAAGTTTTTTGGCACCTGTCCCTTTATTTATTTTTTATTATGTCATTTTGTAAACCCAGCAGAAGTGCCCAAAAATCTATTACACACTTTTTTTTTCTTCTTGGGACTCGTCGGCATTGGGACAAGACAGAGATGACTGTTTTTTCTCAACTCTTGGGCCAGCGAGACAGACACAAATTCATTCTAACACTGGATTCGAACCCAGGACATTTTATGTCACAAGTTGGTTCTCAACCAACTATATTTTATGCTACAGAGTGCTGTGCTGCATGCAGTTCACTGTAGAATAGTTTGTGCGGTCGCGGTGGCTGAATGGTCAGACCATTTGCCTCCCGCCAAGGGGATCCGGGTTTGATTCCCGGCTTGGCCGGTCCCCGGATTTTCGCATGTGGGAATCATGTCGGACAATGCCGCTGGTCTGCGGGTTTTCTCGGGGATCTCCTGTTTCCCCCGTCCTTTCATTCCGGTACTGCTCCATACTCACCTCATGTCACCCTCACCAGCGCTGAAGACCTCAATGTTAATCACTGACCAAAATCTTTCACTCAAGAATAGTTTGTACTCTCAGGTGCCCATTTTTTTAGCACAAGAAATTCATATTTTTTGTGTACGAGGATTCCATGTTTCAGTGACGTCTCTCTTTGACAATGTTCCCTCTAATTTTTCATGTAAAAGTTGACGGACGAGAGACAATGTCCCTAGCGGTGGCTCAGCGCCAGCGTGCAGGCTTGTCACCTAGCGGACCAGGGTTCAATCACCGGATTTTTCAATGTGACATTTGTGCCAGACGAAGCCACTGCCCGTTGGGTTTTCACAGGGTTCTCCTGTTTCTCCCCACCCTTTCATTCCGGCGCTGCTCTATCAGCATTTCATGCATCGCCACCCATTCTTCCGGCTAGCCTCTAGCGACAGGATTGTTTCTCAGGTAGAACAGCTGGCTGATACCGGGTTCTGCCTCCTTACATCACATTGCAGACCCTGCCACAAGCAGGAACTGTAAATTAGATTATTACATTAGTTTGTGTGCCATAGGCACAGTTCCAGTTTAATTAATTACGTATTCTACAACATCAACTCGAAGTTGTATGTGTTTGAAAAACAGAATGTTATTTATAAAAGGAAATAATTTTAACATTTAATATTAAATTGTTATATAATTACAGTCCTTGCATATGTTGTGATTCTTCATGAAAAATAACAAACGCAGTGAAATTTCTTCAATCACATACTTTTATTTCCACAAGCACCCCAACTCATCTCTCCGAGAGACGCCATTTTCTACATCCACTTCCGTTTCACTAAAGTGCTACCAACCTGCTTTCATCAAAAAATACCGACACAACAAAAAATATCTTTATTGTTTACAACAGCATATCCACGACCTAATAAACTGTGTAAATAATATTTTCTTGATTATTTTACTTTGTACTGCACTGTAGCAAGTACTTGCACACATTCATGAAGCATTACAGGTAGGCACATATACATTATGAATGAACACTTTTAAAATGGCTACCCTAAATTGGCCAAAATAATGTAATTACAACTTGCAGGTTTTCAATAAAACCCATATCGTAGTACCCATGCAATGTGATAAATACCATTGTTATGAAACCTCTGATGTATGAATAGGTACACACCAAAACTACATTTTGTATCAAAAAGTGTGCGCTTGAAATTAATGAATAAGAAATTACACATAAAAACAGCTGCAAGCGAGTGGTGTGAACAAGTCTATTCGGTTAGTTCTTTGGGCATTCGAGCAATCAATAATTTTCAATCTTATCGCACTCGTCTCACATAACGCAGCCCGCCATCCTGTTGACTGTGACATCTCTTCCCGGCAATGACGCGTGAAGGTCACTCTCTCTCTCTCTCTCTCTCCGTGTAAGCGAGCCCCGTACAGAATATTTAAGTGCCAAAGCTTTGCATTTGTCAAAATGTTGATATAAAAGTCAACTCCCGCACAGCAGCATTAATAAAAATTAGGGCATCTTATGAAGTAAATGCAATATGTATTGACGTCGTACCTCCTTAAGCCCGAGACCAAAGCCTGAACCGCGAACACGTGTCATGAGATAGGGAAGGGGGGGAGCGTGATGTTTAGTAAACAAACCAGCATGTGACTAGCGTGGTTAACTTAAATTTAAATAATAACAACAATTCAGAGACGGAGAATGAGACTGATACAGATGATAAACATAGTGTAATGG
>PNEQ01012155.1:0-52310 GCA_003012365.1 Medauroidea extradentata | reverse complement strand
GAAAGAGAGGGAGAGAGAGAGGGAGGAAGAGTAAAAGAGAGGGAAGGAGTTAGGGAGTGAGAGAGAGAAAAAAGGATAACATAAGTATAAAACACTTAAACGAAAGTAAGAAATATTTAAAGAACAGAAATATAACGTATAAAAAGTTTAACACATAACAAATTGACCATTTCTTCTACACATAAGCAATTAAAAATATTATCAATAATTTCAAGGTGAAACTTACATATACGAAACTAACACCATAAATGTCAATAAATTTAAAAAAAATAAGAAACTAACTCACAGAACAGGTGCAGGTCAAATATATAAATTCCAAGAAGTCGAGCATGTGTAAAAGCAAAAACGTGATAAAAAATTCTTAAAATTTATAAAACTGGTTAAAACAAATACTATTGGTCATACAAACAAAGGAAGAAAGTATTAGGTTAAAGAAAAAAAACAGAGACACGGTTAGATATGTAACATGGTAGGAGGTCAGGTTAGGTCAGGTTAAGTTATGATTTCAGCATTAAAAACATATTAAATAATTGGCCTAGCCATAGATTATTCTACCAAGCGCTGACTAAGCAAAGCAAGAATAACATATTACAAGAATTAGAAGAAGGCATGTATTACTAGAGGTAAAATAATACTACACTACACTACTTATAAACAGCTTACAGAAAAAAAATATTCTAAGACCTACACGAGTGGAACATATTCAAAGCCTTACGAGAATGCAACATACTAGAAGAATTCCTAGCAGTGTACTATGATACAAGTCAGACATACAAGGGAAAATAAGTGTTAGGTTAAAGGAAGAACAGAAACAAGTCTAGAAGTGTAACTTGTTATAAGAACAGGCCAGGTTAAGTTAAGTTAGGTCAGGTTGGGTGCGGTAGCGCTCTTAATGGTGATACTTGGAAATGGAGACGGACTAAACCAGTAGTACAAACAATACTAATGCTACCTAGCAGACGACACTGGAACCAAGATGATTGGTGTAGCTACTAGCTCTCCAGGTGGAAAGACTCAGCACCAAAGTCTTAATAATCAACGCCATCTAGGAGACGATCAGTGACTACTGGCAGACATACCTAGAGGACAACTATAAAACTAATTAAAAAAAACAAAATGAAGGGTGGAGCCAATGAGGGTAGCTAGGTATTAAGTAAGGTTAATTCTACTACAGGTTAGAAAGAAAATGCGTTTTCTTATGGGAGAGCTTGGCACAGAGAAAATTTCTGCCAATAGTTTCACTTAGATCGCTAAGAGACCATATAAATACGAAACCGTAGTAAAATTAAATTTAATTAAACTTGGAAATTATATTTGTTATTTAATTTAATTTTAAAGTAAAAAGAAACCAATTTCGCGTTTTAAATTATCAACTTAATAAATCTTAAAATTCAGGAAAGTGATTGGTCAGTTTGATGCATTAGCGATACCAGTGCTCAAGTGGCAGAAATTTTCCCTGTGCCAAACTTATAACATTGATCTTTCTAACCTGTAGTAGAATTAACCTTAGTATTAAGACAATGGACGTTGATCAAGATGGTAGATGAACAGCCTGACAAAGAAGAGTATAAAATACAGAACATATCCGGGATCCGGCTCCTAGGCTCCTTCAATAGAATCGGCTATACTACACTACTGCAAATAACTTCGAAAGGGTATGAAGTTAATGTATGAAAAATGTGTTTCAAGCATTTTGTTGATCTTCCTACAAATTTTGGACTTAGTGGGAAACAGTGACTTAATATGAACGAAAATGAAATTATTTTACTGCAATGGCAAATGTTTTTTTTTTTTTTTAATAATAGAGTATGTTTTAACTATGTTATTTCTTTATTTCCGTTTATTCTTTAGGTTATTGCTATTTAATTATGATTGAAAGATTGGCATATATATATATATATGTGTGTGTGTGTGTGTGTGTGTGTGTGTGTATGTATGTACGTGTGTGTTTGTGTGTTGGATACTTTTAACTGCAAATTTTAATGATATTTTTGTTTTGTTTCGTAGATTTGCACAATTGTTGCTAGTTAATCTCTGTGAACTTAGTTTCTTCTATATTTGTAAACGAAGGATATCAATATTCTACAGATTTTGGTAGTGAATAGTGAATGTAAAATTATAATTGCATAGGAATTTAAGAAAAAAATATACGTAGTTCTCAACTACTTTGCAAGTGAGCGTGGTTCTCCGGGCATCGAATAAATAAGTACTATAAATGAGCATTTTGACGGCATTACGACGATCACATTATTCATTGGACCAAAGATAAATGTTCATTAAAAACAATAAAATGGAGACAGAAAGGAAGGTCGTGGGAAGGGTACGAGAGATTTGCGGTAAGAGAGTAAAGGGAAAGAACAGGAGGGGAGTGAAGTTTAGTTCAGACATGTTCTGACAGGATGTCACTGGAATGTGTGAGTGTGGTTGCATTATACATTTATGGTTCAGAAGAAGGGTGAGAGAGGGGGAGAGAATAGGTAATGAGAGCGGCCTCAAGAGGAGAGAGGGCAATCTAAAAATGTAAACACTGTAAGAAAATTTGTACTTTTGAAAAGAAAGGCTTGGGAACCCAGTTGCCCAAGAAATTCGTTGTAAAACTACAATGGTTATGCTTGTAATAAAATACAAAGTATATGTTTGCAAAAATACAAGGTCTAGCCTTTTAGTTGTACTTTCAAAAAGGAAAAAAAATATTTTGAATGTAAATTGTACTTCGTATATAACACTGAACTTATTTATCAAAAAAACTTTTGAGTAAATGACGCAGGGTATACATGAAGATGATTTTGAAAAAAATAAAAAATATATCGCGCAAGGTGCTAAGTTTCGAACCTTCATCCCTACCGACAATACCTAATCAACGAATCTTACCCCCTTTTTTTCATTTTGAATCAAAATGTTTGGTGCAGTGGCGATGTGGAAACTTCCGCATCATCACTGCACCAAACATTCTTTCCTTTAATGTGACTTAATTTGAGTGACCCTAGTACTTTTCGTGAGAAAATTCGTATAGTGACAATTTTTGAGACCCAAATGGATAAACACAAATTTACACCCAGCCAGACCTGGGTCTTGGACTTGTAAAAGTACAAAGAATATCCTTGTAAATTTTACAAAATATTTATAGAGTGTAGTTATAGTACAACACCGTAGTTTCTTGTTGCCAGTGGTGATCTTACAAAACTCAGCAACATGCTTGAAAGTAGACGAAGAGGCTAACATTTAATATTTAAAAAATGTTTACATAATTCAATTGATATGTAGGTATATTTAGATTTTAATGGGAAACTAATAGTTCAGTTTTATCTGAACTGAGTGTAAAAAAATATTTACGCTTAAATAAAAAATTAAGAATGTATCATTTAAGTATTTCATAGTTGAATCATTAATTTCTTGCTCCACAAAGAAATTATTGCTTTAAATGTAGCGATCTCAAAGTGCAATAAAATTATGTAACTTAAAATCCTCGACCATAAACATGATTGTGAAAAATAATAATATATATTTAAATAATTATTTTAAAAAAACCTTTTTTGGTGTTGCTGGGTTTCTCAGATTTTTCGATTGTTTTTTCTTTTCTGTTCTTGGAATTATTTCAGAATTTTGTAATTTTCATGAACTATTCGATAGGTTCCACTTTTTTAAAGGAAATATTTGAAATTGAAATTCGGAGACGTACGGGTCAAAGTTAAGGTAAAGGGCACACGAATCCAAGATATCTGCCTCGGAGGGCGGTAAGTCATCTAAAATCTCCTCAATCCCGTATCAAGTGCCACACTTTCCTTTTACCATTCACTTATACGGACAGACATATCAGCCAACTTATACACATACGTATATATATATATATATATTGAGAGAGAGGGGGAGAGAGAGAGAGAGAGAGAGAGACCTTCCTGTCTATGTGCCTATACGTGTGTGTGTGTGTGTGTGTCCCTACCCCGAAAACTTTTTAACAAGTGGACAGAACTTTATACACATGTACACGTGTAGTACTTAGTGATCTGACTTGACATATGGATAATCCGTTTACGCCTTATTCATTCTTTCAAAATTGCGTCCATTTCAAGATTTTTCGAGCAAGTTGAGAAACCATACTTTGGAATTTCACCAAACTTGGTACAGGTATACTACATACAAATCTGACTTAAATGTTGTGTATTTCGTTTACCATTCATTCATATTTTTGAAATGGTGTCCTTTTTTATATTCTAGCACAATATTACATATCTTAGGGAAAGTTTATCTGAATTTCACCAAAACAGGTACACGTATGCTGCATACAAAGTTGATTTTACTGTTGTCAATTTCGTTCATCTTGTTTTCATGTTTTTAAAATAGCGTCTATTTTAATATTTTTAGCATAGTATTTCATATCTTAGGAAATCTATTTCACAATTCACCTTATTTCGTACACATATATGACATACAAATCTGACTTGACTTTTGTTAGTTTGTTTATCCTGTGTCCATATTTTGTTTAACGGCGGCAATTTTTTATTTTTTTAGTGTGGTATAACTTATCTGACAAAAATTTTTTTAAGAATTTCATCAAACTTGGTACACATACTTCATATAGAGCTGACTTGAATTTAGCCTATCTTGTTGATCCTTTTGTAATATTTTGAAAACTTCTGCGTTTGTTTATATTTATGGTAGTAAGATATCTCAGAAATGTTTTCCTTTACTACATTAAATTGGGTGATCCCATATTACTTAGTAAGATGACATATTTTTAGCATTTTTCGTGTATCGTACGTCTAAATTAATATTATAATTTAATATTCTCAGATTACGTAAATAATTTTAACTTTCAGGGTTAATTTGCACCCACTTTGAGGAAAGTAGGCTTATCTGTTATGCTGGTAATTTCTTCTTACGTTATATGATTCAATTAAACTTTAGAGTTTATTAAGAACTTTGTTTGGACAATACAGCCTTCTAGTTAGTGAATGTGTGGGAATATGTAATTTCGTGTAGTATTATTGTACTATTTGTAATGTTTGTGAGACTTCGATCTGTGTCACTCTGTCGTAAATAGATAAGACTATTATATGCTGATATGCTCATTGTGCAAAAGGAAATATATTAATTTAAAATTCTTAACAACCATAAAGTTTATGTACAGATAAAATTAACTAATAAAACAAAGTACTATCATGTCGGTGTAACTGAAACAGATAAATTACCCCATAATACTATCTTGGAGAGCACTGAGGTACAGCGTGCTTTTATCAGCAACTGCTAGTGCCTAAATTATACTGAAAATTCTTACTCTCGTTGACAAAACAAGGAAACAAAATAATTTTGAAAAAATGTGAAAAATTGGCAGTTATATGTAAGTACCCAGTTTGTGTATATATACGAAACGGCACCAGTCTTTAAAATTGTTTAGAATAAATTTAAATTTAACTGTACACATTCTTTTTTTAGCTTGAATAATATTAAGTAGGTTGTATGATATTATCAAAAGAATTAACACGAAACCGTTAAAGTTTATCAGTCTTATAGTTACATATTTGATATGAAGTACGTAATAACCCTGTTCAGGTATATTTACCTTCTTTACTTTTCCAGATATGATATTCTGCAAAAGTGACGCCTGTGTCATTATATATCTTCAGAGAGCAAAAGACGCAAAAAGAATTTATGCAACGGTGGTTCACTCCGACTATTACTGCTATGGAAACAGAAACACTGGCTTGCTAAGGCCAGTTACGGAACCACTGTTACAACTTCTTGAACGCTTCTACGAAAAGTGTCACATAAAACCTGAAGAAATAAACTTCATAGAATCCAACAGTTGTGGATGGAAGGTAATGTTTCCTAAGTTAATCTTGAAGGAAAAAAAATAGCTCTGCATAAAGAGATTTTTTAAAGTGAAGTTCAATTAAACATATACACAAGATCTGTAATATCTCATATTATCGTACAGTATTTCTTAGAGAGAAACTGGAATTTATTTATTTTTAATTTATCCCTAAGAGTAAATGTTGTGGTATGGATATATAATTTAAATATGCGTTGAAATCTAACTCGTTCAAAATGAATCTATTTACATAAGCTTCATTCCTATCAAAAAACGTTTTCGATATCTCCATGGATATAAGCGGTAAAGATGATTATTTGTAAACACATTTAATTTTGTAGCTTTCAAGGACGAATTTCGAAAAATTCTGAAATTACATTTTAGATACTTATGCAAGATTTATTTTAAAGCAAAAACTATTTCAATATTTCCACTGGTATAGGAGATAAGTGAGATTAATTAAAACACACTATATTTTTAAGAGCTTTCAAAAACGAATTTAGAAAAATTCTAAAAATAATTTTTACAAATTTACATACGCATAGAGAAAAATCACCTCACTATCAGAAATGGTGTAAGAAAAATCACGGGTTAATTAATAACACATTTCACCCTTTTTCACCACCTTAATTGGCCTACAGGCCAAGAGGAAGCTTCCCTGGAAATTTCATGGTTTTAGGTCCAGTGGTTTGGGTTGTGTGTTGATGAGTGAGTGAGTGTGTGTGTGTCAGTCTGGACACTTCATTTTATATATTAAGATTTCTCGCTGATCATACTTGCTTTTCGGGTCGTCTTGCTTGAAAGTTTACAAACTTTAAATTAATCTTAATAACTAAGTTGTATAAAAAATTGCATTATTATTTTGGTACTTAAGAAAGCATCATTCTGACACAAAAAAAAACCCTCAGTTTCATTGACTGATTAAAAACTAATTTAATTCTTCATTGCCCCTTTAGGTGTCGAATTTCAAAAAATCTTAATTTATCACCTTAAATATTTGTTCAAGTATCCACCTAAAGTGACAATCTCGACGATAGTACTGTTATGCCATGCGTGGCAACTGATACACAATATTTAAATCACTGATTTATATCTGGTTAAATGAAAGACTTGAGTGGCAAAACCTGAATTATATAAGTTTTTTTAACATTCACGTTATATTTACAATTACTATCACTAACTTGAATGCGAAGCTTCAAAACTAACTATCAAAAGCAAAAACTATCTCATATTCTACTCTGATGGCTATACTGAGGGCATGGCATCTGGCACAGGCTTCAGGTCATCCCAGCAGCAGTTCCTCCTTGTAGACTTTTGGGGCAGAAGACCAAAGATCCGCTCCGAAGGGCATGCAAGCGAATATAAACTCAACATTTGAGTGGAAGGGGAACTTCCCTCCAGAAGTGGTGCCTCCCAAAGGGAGTGGCTGACTTGTGAGAAGTTACTGCAGGCACCTCATGATTGGCTATGGACCAAGCCCACGCACCAAGCAGCTATGTCGTGATAACACAGTCGTCGAATGAACGAAGTCTACGCTCCAGGAAAACTCTCCTCTACTGTGGCCGCACTGCAGGAGAAGTGTCATCAACTCGTGGTAAATGTCAGGCCACGAATGGATGTAAATTCCAGGAAATTGAGGTCTGTGGTTGCACCACACACTGAGCACGGTCATGCGTCGTGGACTCTTGGAAGGCAAGGCTTGTCGTCTCGAATGAAATAATATTCACATACTAACTCACGAGACATTAAGTCTGAATACCCTGGGTACAATGACAGGCAAGGCCTGGGCATTACAACACTCCCTTCTTTGAAAAAGATCTTATCTATATAAACAGATCTTTTAAGAAAACGAAATAAATCCAAGAATTGTGGAAGAAGCTATACTACTATGAAGCAAAGAAATGTGAAAGAAGCTATGCCTTGATAATTCAACCTAAGTATGCAATCAAGAAGACTTTATAAGTTCAGACCAAAAGACAATGTTGTTGGTAACTAAAGTTTCGTCAAAAGTTCCAATAGAGCTGTCTTCTTCTTTTTATTCTTCCTCCATATTGTAGTAGCCCATTCTTCACGAGTATTGAGATTGCTTTAAAGTTTACTCATCAAATTCCTCAAACTTAATATGAGTGGGATAAACTACTAATTATCTCAACTTCATTTATTCTAAAATCAAATAAAATTAAAATCAAACAAATGGGGTCTAGAACCATGTCAACCTTACTTATAAAATAATTCACGAGAGATATTATCATGAGTGAGAGCTGTATAAAAGGACAAAGAACACTTGACATTATACAACACATGTTTCACTTCTTCAATTCATAATAAATTTTTAAGTCAAGTCTCTCCATTGATATTCGTCATATGTATACTCAAATTAAACGTTTATATTGTTGATTATCGTCATTGATGTATACGATCAAGTCTTTAAAATATTTAACACAATTATAATCGTTTGTAAACACTAGTTATTCATTCCTACTAGTACAAAATTAATTGTATTACCAAAACATTAAAAATTACATTGTGAATAATATTTATCAAAAGGTTTCTTTTAAAATTTCACTTCTTTCATAATTGTAAAGCATAATATAACTTGGTGGGGTAGATTATTGTGAAACTTGATACAACACAGTAAGATATGTCTCTCTTTCTTTTAACAACGAAACACTGAATTTGAAAAACTCGTCTTCGGAACCTTAATCTCCGACTGCCATGAACTGTTGGGTCTAGATGTTCTTTCAATGTATCTCCCTTTATCACGAGACATTGGGACTCCTTTCTTACTATTGGTACCTGTTGATGAGGCACCCTCCTTAAGGACAGTTTGGAATGGCTTAGAAACCTCCTTAGGTCGAGACGATATTGACCCCTCCCTGGGTCGAGACGATGTAGACCTCTCCTTGCAGCTGGCTTGGGCCCCGTCCGTGAGGCTGGGCCGGGATGAAGAGGTTGTGGCCCCCTCATTGAGGCTGGACCATGATGAAGAAACTCCTCCGAAGCTGACTCGAGATGACGTGACCCTCTCCTTGAGGATCCCCCTCCTGGGCTGCGCTGTAGGCGGCGTCCTCAGCTCGACTCCTTCTTCAACCTCTGGATAACTGGCAACCAACTCGACAACATAGAAGCATTAACCGAGTGGTTACTCCTCAAACAATAGTTATGAATAACACAACTGTGATAGTTTTAGAAAGTTATATATCAGAAATGTGTTTACTTTTGACAACTTGTAACCTGGACATCAACTGTTGTAACTCCATATTTGTGTCGTTATCACGAACACTCGACAAATCAATTTTAAACTTAGTGACTGTTGACTTTATCATATGCTTTTCTTCATCAGTTAGCAGTGAATGTACTCGAGGAAACTGTCCTCTCTTGAAATCGTATTTACAACTGATATCTTATAACTGTGTGGTAACAACTGTAACTTATCACTTAGGAGAACACAACTGCTTACCTAGGACAAGACCCCCTGCGCCGAGATCCACTCCTCAGCCACTTTATAACCACGTTTCTTATCTGGGCAAATCTTTGTTATTTTAATTCTATTTGGCATGGAATATATCCTACTAGCGCCATCTACCGGTCTGATAAATACCTGCGTAAAAACTTTTCCTAACACCTCTCTCTTACATGACGAGGGATCATAAGTTGGCAGAGCCAATATCAAATCAACAGAAAATGTCGGGACATTCGCGGGACAAACTATTTTATTTCCTACCTTGCACTCACTCAAGTCTGCTTCAGACATCAATGCAGAAAACTGTCTATTCTCTTAGAATGCGATATACAGATGACTAGGAATAACCTATATGTATCGATTCAAATTTTGCTCATAGACTGGAAATGGATAGGCTCTGAAAATTTTAAAGCATCTATTCATTGATTTTAACAGAAACACAATTATTATTTTATACTTGTCTCAGTGGCAAGTGCATATACATCACAAACTTCATAATAATTATAAGAACTATCAATCTCTGAGCCTACTATTAACGCTTTATCGGCTGGTAATTAAAGAGTTATTTCCTTAAGAATCTCTGACAACCTAACAGGTGAAAGCAAGGTTGACGGGAATCTACTTGTATCTATGATATCCAATGATGCCTACATTTTAGTAACCTCTTGTTCATAAAGTTGCAACACAAATTCAACTTCTGTAACTATCTTATTAAGAGGTAAGATCTCACCAAAGTTCATCAATCTACTTTGAAAACTTCTAGCGAATGTTCGTAGCTTTTCATAAATTTGTTCAGTAAGTAACATTATAGCTGTTTCACAGCTTTTTATCTTTGTATCTTAACCTTTCATAAGAGTGAGCTGATGCTCCACAACATGTATAAGGTTTTCATGTCTTTCCGCTAGTCCCTTAGTAATCTTATGGACATGCTTATAATCTTCATTGTTCATAGTCCTGAATAAAAACTTTAAAATATCTTCTCCTACATTTGTTAATCCTCTCTTCTCTCGTGTGTAAGATCTCGGTATTATCAACAACACTCATTTGTTTCCTCATTTAACTCTACTGCTAATTCTTCAGTCACATAAATCTCATCAAACGAATGTCTTATTGGAATATCATGATCCGTCAAATTTATTATGTATCCTATGGGATTATCTCTCCCAGTAATCGAACTAAGTCGCCCCATGAAGTCTTCAATAACTTTGTGCAATTCATCGACAGGAAGTTCTAGCATAATCGTCCACTTGTCGCCAGTTAACAGTATATTATTCTCCTATAGTAATATCACGCCGGCTCCTACAGTGGGATCTGCAATGCAAACTGCATTCCTACTTGATCAGCTATCTTTCATTTACAACATTTTCGCAATAATAACCTTACAACTAAAATCAACTATTTATTTTCATCATTATCTACAGTTCATCCCTTCAACTATCTTTCATGTGCAACATCTTCGCAATTATATCTCTACAACAAAATTCAACTAGTTATTTTCATCACTATTTACCGCTTCTTTTCCTTGAGATGAGTTTCCTACTCTTGAGCGCAATCTGTATTTACTTCTATTTTCTCCTAAGGTTTCGCTTAGCTAATTTCTGTGATACCTAGAGGGCTCCTAAATACACGTCTCACCTACATTATCATCATTGTCTGAGTCTAAACTCTCATCACTATCTCTTTCTATAGGTATCTCTTCAACCTCACCTATGTGTCTAATATCTATAGTATCATCAACATCTACTGACATTGGGCGTGATAAAGGACCGATATCACTTTCACTTTCTCTAATATTTTCCCTACTCGACTCACTCGAGTCTTCTGTTTCGCTATACTCTTTATTACTTTTATCTCTGTTACACACCTTACTCTTAGGCTTCTGAATATCATCATTACTCTTGACACATGTCTTTTTAACCTCAAAATTATTTTCAACATCTTTCGCTAGCTTTAACCTGTCACAGTGTACAACAACTTTTCTCTTATCTACCATTATTTCGTAAGTAACGTCACTTAATTTTCTCAACAACTTGTATGGTCCGGACCAATATTTATGAAACTTCGATATTACACCCTTCTTAACACTATAGAGCCTCCCAACCTTAGATTGCAGTACAGAGCTTATAGCGCGCGCTGTTGCCACGTCGCAGCCACGCTACAAAGTTCGGGAGGTGAGCTAATTCAGAATTTTGAGCTTTAAAATATTATATTCTTTACCATTCTAGTTGATATTAAAATTTTTATAGCATCAAACTTCAAAATTATTAATTAATTACATTTTCTATCTCTTTAATAAGAAACAATCCACATACTCCACTGATATTAATAATTCACTACATGAATTGTAACGAGCACTTCATTAAGATATAATTATCACATATATTTTAATCATTATAGCTACTGCTGACAAAACGAAAGATTTATTTTTTTCAATTTTTTAGCATCTGTCTGAAGACAAAAACGTTGTTGGAGTAGTTGATATGATTATGTGACTGACAATTAAAAACCAATGTCGTATGAGAATTGAAACATATGTCTTATTTTTTGTCACTTTTTTGTCACTTTTTGTTTGCTAAGAATACATTTAAAGTGGAAGAGGTTTTTTATTTACTTGGACTTTTTACGTGCCCTCGAGCAGCACAAGGCCTTGGTAGTAATAAATGGGAGAAAAAGGGGAAGAATTGGCCATGGCCTTTGTTAAGGAACCATCCCAGCATTCGCCTATAGTGATTTCGGAAAACCCATTGGAAAACCGAAATAAGGATGGTCGGAGCCGGGAATCGAAACCGGGTCCTCTGGAATGCGAGGCGAGTATTTTACCACTGCTACATCATGCTCGGTTATCAAACAAAAGAGATGTTCTGCAGTGATGTCAACTTAGTTGTATCACTTATTTCAACTACTTCTTTGATAATTATTTCTTAAGCATAAACAAGAGCACATATAAAACTGTATGTTTACCAGTATTGTTATTGTTTTAATGTATATTAAGTAATATTTCAATACTTAAATATAATGTTGAAGATAATTACGAATTTTCGTCAGTCAAAATCTTACCGAAACCATGCAAATTTTTTTGTCAAAGAAACCAGTTAGACAACGTAGTAGAACCTTATAAACAAACCGCAGGAGAGTTTTATTTTTACATTTTCTCTGATTTAAGATTTTAAAAATATCTGCCATAAAAGTAGTAGAAAAAGTATCATTGCCTTAAATATGTTTACGAGAATTATTTATTGTTTGTCTTTCCTTCGTGATTTCACTTTTTCACATTAGTTTGATGTACTGTGTTGCTATTGTTTCTTCCTATTAGCGTAAATAGTTTGTTTGGCACATCCTGTTTCTTCTAAAGCTTCATTAATGCGTTAATAGCAAGTGAAAAATGCTGGAATAAGGTCAATAGAATATTTCGCTACGTTTCTCGTAGTCAAACTGTATTATGACTTTTTACTGTTTTTCCTTTCATACAAATACATGTTAACAAAAAATTACACTGATGAAATTTTGATTCGAAATCAGTCAACGTATACGACGAATCGCTCGGCCGCGAGACACCGTAGTTTCATTACTGAACTAGTTTAGAACACGGGGACGATGAAAACTGCTGACTATCTGCCTCTATCTTATTTATTAACTATAACAGACATAACGTCATAGTCAGCAAACATAACGGGACATTTTTCTCTTCAGCCAGCACTTCGAAGGACACTCAGCTGTCTAGTTTGTAGGGCGAGCGCACGGCGACCGCATGACCTAATACGCCACACATTTCACAGCTTTATACAAGAGAACGGCTAAAGCTATTGAGGTGGGGTTGCTTTTAAAAAAATATTCAGCTCATTACAAAAAACTTTCTCACTGACCAACTTTTAGATGTTTAAGTTTGTTAGAAAGCCCACATTATGCTAGAAAAAAATTTCTGTACCACTAACGTTGGCGTCCAGATATATGAAATCATACACCATGAAATTCTGGATACGATTTTGCTTTTGATTCGTTAGTTATTATGTGTTATATTTAAGGATGCATGAAAACACTACCAAGTTCAAAATATTTGTTTTTTTAATTTTTTCAACCTCTCAAAATGGTAGACATTATGAACCAACTATATCACCCGATGCGCTTTTCGATTCTGTACAATATGCAAACATTTTAAAATCAAAGTTACCAAGTGAAAAATTTTAGGATTTTTGGCAACAGTGCGCACCGAAACAAGGACAGAGCTAACGGCACTTACCGTGAAATGAAAAGAGAGAGTGAATGTCCATATAACCCTATACTAAGCGTGAGATGCTCTATAGGAGTTTACAAGTACACATAATCATTTTCTTTTATCAGAGGGAACTGAGAGTTTATATCATAATTTTTCCTTTGTTTTTCTGCAGATATTTTATTTCTTTCCCTCGCAAGTCGATATGCTTCTCTTAATTTCTTATTCAATATTATCACATGATCTCTTACAGTGACACCCACCTCTGTAACATCTGGCTGACTATCAAGAGGAGGCAGTCTAATTTCTTTTCCATATAAGAAATAATGTGGAATAAATCCTGTAAAACTCTGTGATACTGTCCTATACGCGTTTAAAACATTGGGTAAATATTCTTTTCAATCACTACCATACTCATTTACAAAGTGGGAAATCATGTCGACTAACGTTCTGTGTAACTTTTCAACACGACCATTACACTGTGGTAGAAAAGGTGTTGCTCGTAATTTTCTAATACTCAACAACTTACAAGTCTCTAACATTAATCTCAAGACAAAATTACGTCCCTTATCTGCAAACAATCTCTCGGACATCCATGTTACAAAACAACCTGCTGTACGAAATGTTTCGCGACTGTCTCAGCAGACTTATCAGGAATTGGTATCGCTTCACAATAGCGTGTAAAATAATCCATGAACGTCAAAACATATTTATTTCCTAATGCTCAATTTTTCGGTAGGGGTTCTAATATATCCAGTGACACAAGCTGGAAAGGTTCTGTTACTTCTGGCAATGTATCTAGCGGTTCTATTATTGACTTATTACTTTTGCGCATAATGCAATCTCTACATTTACTTATAAATTCCTCTACTTCCTTACATAAGGTTGGCCACCAATATAAATTCTGTAATAGATGCTGTGTTCGCTTAGTTCCCTGAAGTGCCGAAAATAATGTAGCATGGTGATGGATAATCACATAGCTAACTAATGATTTAGGAACAACAATAATAATCTTATCATCCTTTCGCTTACATAAAACACCCTATGTATCTACGAAAAATTCTTTCTGATCTCCATCCTTTACTATCACCTGATATACTTTATCATTATTTTGAGCTTCTATTAAAACCTGCTTAGTAATAACCTTATTAACTGCATTCACCATTCGTGATAGGCGATCTGCATTCGAATGCTTTTTCCCTGGTTTATGGATCACTTCATAATCAAATTTTGACAATTTAAGAGCCCACCTTGTCAATGTCGAGCTCGGATCTTTTAAGTTCAACAACCATCTTAATGCAGAGTGGTCTGTAACCACCGTGAACCTTCTACAATATAAATAATCTCTAAAGTAATTAACTGCAAACATCATTGCTCAGAGCTCACGTTCAGTTGTACTGTAATTTCTATCGGCTGTATTTAACTGTCTACTCACATAAGTGATTGGTCTCTCTTGCCCGTTTTGTAACTGCGATAATACGGCTCCTATTGCGTAACCATTGGCATCAGTGCTAACAATGAATGGTACTGAAAAATCTGGATAAGCCAAAATTTAATACGACGTGAGTTCGTCTCTCAAAGTATTTAAATACGCAATTTCTTGTTCATCTCCCCAGTGGAATGGTTCATCTTTCTTTGTTAACTTTGTTAAAGGTCGCGCTATCTCTGCGAAATTCGGCACAAATTTTCGATAATATGAAAACAATCCTACAACAGAACGTACTTCACTAATATTTCTCGGTCTGGGAAGCTTTTTAATAGATCTCAAGTTCTTAGGGTCTGGTTCTACTCCTTTTGAACTTACAACATGACCTAAGTATTCTACTCGATCTTTTGCAAACGAACACTTATGTGGCTGTATTTTAAGGTTAGCGTCTTCAAGTCTTATCAATATATTACGTACACGTTCAGCATGTTCTCACATTGTTTTACTAAATATAATAATATCGACCAAATACACTAACGCTTGTGTACCTAACAATCCAGCTAATACATGATTTTCCATGAGTCTTTCAAATGTGGCTGGGGCATTACACAGCCCAAAGGGAAGTCTGTTAAACTCGTACTTTCCCGTGAAAGTGGCAAAACTTGTCTTTTCTTTATCGCTTTCCTCCAATTCTATCTGAAAATAATCGCTTGCCAGTTCCAAAGTTGAAAAATACTTCGAACCGTGTAATGAATCTCATGTTTCTGTTATATTAGGAAGTGGATACGGATCTATTCGTGTCAACTGAACAGTTTCCGGTAGTCCACACAAAAACGGCGCTTAATCGTGTTATCTCTGTTCCTTTGTTTAACTATGACAACTGGGAACTGCCAGGGAGACTTACACTCTGAAATAATACCCTTACCTAACATATATTTTACTTGAGCCTCTACTACTGGCTTTAACACATGTGGAACTCTATATGGATTCTGCTTAATTAGTTTGGCATCACCTGTGTCTATTCTATGCTACAGTAAATTCGTACAACCCACATTACTACTATTTTATAATTAGAACACATGTGCAAATTCTTTTAGCACTAAAAACATTTCATTATAAACCTCGCTTAAATGTCTCAGTTTTTCTCGTATTATCTGCTCTATCTCTTTAGTCTCACTGTCCGACAGTGGTGTCTTTCTCCTAATTTTCTTACTTAAGGCGCCTTCACTGTGACATGTACTACAATAATATTTTCGTTTAAAAAAAAAATTCTCAGTTTCTACGATATTCAAACGCTTGCAGAATTTACTGGTCCTTATGTATCCTACTTCGAGACTGCTGTCAGCAATATTATAACTTTCTTGCCTAAACTTCTTACTCTCTTTGCTACTGCAATATTTCTTATGTGTAGGCATTGTGTTGATTGATTTTCGCTTTACTATAATAGTAGTAGTACCCAACATTTGTGTGACGATAAATAAGGTGACTTGAGTATAGAATAATTTGTAAGTTTAATTACTGTTTGCAGGAGATACTTTTCTTACCAAAATTTAGATTCTTGTAGATTCATCAGCAAAACATAGACACAGTATTTCAACTTGATATAGTGCACTTTGAAGTATATAAAAAAATGTTGTTTTTCTAAAATCTCTCACCCTAGGTCAAACACATAATTTAGGCACAATTTACCATAAAGTAGAGAAGATCTTGAGTTTGGTTAAAAATTGATACTAGGTTCAATCCAAGTTCCTCGGCAGGGATATATGGTGCTCAGTCGTGGAACATAACTTTTAACTCAGGACCACTGGGTTTGAGTTCGTTGACAAAGACTAGGCACACCAAACGCTGATGAAATAAAATTTTAAGATTTCATTTAAATTTTGTAAACGTAAATTTAGTGAAATTTTGGTGGAATTATCCAAGTCAATATTTGAAGTGGTCGGCCTTGTCCACGAGATGGATATACATAAAGATGCTAGAGGCATAGGTATTCAAAATGGCTATTCTTACAATGTAGATCTGAAGTTCTCGGCATCTTCATAACACTTCAAATTTAGCCTAAATATTTCTACTGATGTGAGCCTCTTCTTAAAATGGCCTAAAAATAACAGACATATTATATCATCTATCTAATAAGTTCCCTGACCTAACCTTAGGTCGACAGTAGAAATTAAATGATGCATTTTGCTGCTGGGCCGATTCTACTGCATGCTTCTTCCATCGAAATTAGGAGAACTCTCTACTTATCTTTTTCAATTAGTATACATATGTTATCTTACAAATCAGGAGCCGTTGCCTTGGCAACCACTCAACAAAAGAGGTATAAAACCTGCAATCTGTTCAGAGAAACCTCTCTGGAGTAGATAGGTACTCTTTAATTACAAAGTAAAAAGTACTAGACTTATACTATGTACAATCATTTGGTATTTGAATTTTAAACACATATTTCAAATTCATATTAAAATATTAACCAGACGTTGGAATAAATTAAGAAAAATATTTAAATGAACAATTGTGCAAAAATTTGGTAATATTAACATATTCATTAAATTTTTGCAATATTTTCACAGAAGAAAAGTTATATGAGCATTTTCAGAAAATCAATACCAATCTCACATAGCTTCTAGATAATTTAACGTCTATGATAAATAATTAGGAGTAACTGTAAATAACTATGAGGGAGAGATTGTCTTAACCCAACACAAAACAATAGTAACATTAAATTAATTAAGTCCAACAAAAATTACTTTATTAAGGTGGGAGCTATCAAAACACTAAAACTTCTGATGTTTTTTCTTTTTTTCTAACAAAGTCATTCTCAGTTCATTATATCATCAAATTATATAAACAAACTTTAGAAACTGTGACGATCTCGATACACTACTACCATCGTTACCGCGATTCTCAATATTTTCACAATTCTCATGACTTTTATAGCGCTCACTATAGTAGTCTGCATAATTTCTATAATTCTCACTCTCACAATTTATAATATTCTCACAATTTACTATATCCGTACTTTCTATACTACTTTCACAACTTTTATTGCTCTCAAACATTTTACTTTTATAACTTTCGCTATTATACATTTCACTTTCACAACCTGCACTACTTTCAGACTTTTTACTTTTACAACCTGCACAGGATTCGGGATTTCTACTCTGATTCGGATTCACTATCTCTCCTAACGTTTCTCTCTACTGAACTCCTAATTTAACTCGATTGTCTACATGATAGATTAAACAACGATCCGTGTTGTTTGTAGTCACCTCACCTGACACTTTATATATATTTCTCTTACCACACCTCAACTCCACTCGAGGGAATAACTTTAGCTTCGGAACATGAAAGCGGACTTGTACAACAAAATTTCTCGTCAGGGACTTCTGTGAGGATTTTTCTCTGTGGTTCTGTGTGTGGCTCGCTCAAATCTCTATCCGAATCAGTTTTACAACAGTTATCATTGGATCTACGAAGAACACAATTGCGTACGCATAGTACTCTAGCAGTTTCGTCAACAAGTGTGGCATATCTTATAACTGTACCCCTTTGCACAGCAAGCGTCTCGTCTGACACATTTATCATTATTGTTATAGCCCTCACATTATATTTTCTAGACGCTTTCAGAGGAGGTTCCTCTATATTATTCTATGGACCGACCCTGGCAACGATCCCTTAGACATGCCCACCATTACGAGTTGGTTCTCTGCCATCTTCTTGCGTGCGCATTTCACTAGGACGACAAGTCCTCCTACCTCGTTTGACATCCTCATGATGGGAAATGATAGGCTGAGGTGCATCTCTATGACCTGTAACAAAGAGGTTCTCTTTACCATGGTCACCCACCCTTATAGCCAACCCTAATTCACAACTTTCATAAGTACCTGTACTGCTGTCCAGACCGTTTACCGTACTCGTCTCACTGAGTCTACACCTAGTCCCCAACTCTCGATCTTGAGTCGTTTCTTTGCTCCATTTATCATCCTCATCTCCATTGAAGGTCTTACCGGTAAGAATATTACAAAACACTCTGGCTACGCGAATGTCCGGAACGTTCGTCAATGCCGATTCAATTAGCAGCGTTTTCAAGCAAGCGTCCTCACTTGTCACGTCCACTGTGACTTCAGCTAACCTCTCCGACCTTGGTGGCAGAATCGTTTTACTTTTCAATCGTGACACTAAATATCGATTTGTATTTATCGTACAAGAGGCGAGCTCAGAAGTGGCGAGTATTTCAACTAGCTTCTCCTCGTCACTCTTAAGATGATTAACACACAAAATACATGAGCTGTTACTCTTTGTGTCTTTTAAATATATAAGCTTGTTCTTAAAGTCGATTCTGGCATCGTTACATCGGAGGAAATCTGTTCCAAACAGGCCATCAAAGGTAATTTTTACTTACAAATTTGGAACTTTTGTGGATAACACTGTTCATTCACCTACACATCTATACTCTGGGTACCTATGATCTGGAGACTGTCTCCAGTAAGGCCTTTGGCTTTCAACTCAGATCTGTCTACGATATTCTTGCTGATGTTAGGTCAAGCAAGCGAAATATCAGAACCAGTATCTATCAGGAACAAGTGAGACAGGCATTCGACAACGACGGAAATTACTGTATCGTTCCCCCTAACGACTGTTATTAATGCTGTGTGGTGCCCGGGGTCGGCACCCGGCGCTTCCTATTTGGGTAGCTACTGTCACTACTACTTCTCTGTGTACTGGAATCATTAGGTCCAGACCCCTTTATGGCGCTAGTATACTACGGTTCCCTGACTAGGTCCAGGCCCCTTAGGATGATGGTAAACTTCGGATCCTTGACTCCTACACTCTCTAATCATATGGAACTCATGCTCTTGGGAGAACAATCTATTCCCAAGCTACTAATATTGAAACTACTGTCATTCGAACCACGAAAGAATGAGAAATTAGGTCTTCCATAGCCTCTGCTCATGGAATTCCTAGCGCCACTAAATAACTTTCCCTGTGCCACACTTGACTGTCTGGAGCCTACATAATATATTCTCTTTCTTCCATTTGAATCATCTGACTTAAATTTTCTCTCCTGATAGGCTTCTGTGGTTTATAGAGCTATCGCCATATGCTCTGCTTCATCCATTGCTTGGGGGAAATTATATCTTAATTTTAAACTTACAGAACCTTGCAATCCGTCAGTAAATGTGGCTAACAAATTTATTTCAGCCTCTTGATTAAATATTTCAGGTTTATCGGGTTCCTTTACCCTTTGCACTGACTTTTCGCATAATTTTCTACAACGATCTGCAAACGCCTGAACATTTTCACCGCTTCTCTGTTTAACATTGTTCAACATGAAATAATGGAATTGTAGGGGTTGGCATTCCTGAAATCCTTCTGTTAACTCCGCTTTCAAAACTTTTAATATTACGTCTCTATTTAGAAGCGGACAAGTGGCGATAAACCTGTATGCTACATCCTTTATTTTCATTTTAACTAACTTTACTTTATCTTCCTCTGTCCACGTACCTAACACTTCAACACTTTCTATACTCTCTATAAATTCACGCACAGGTGCACATCCCTCTTCGCCTGACCATTTCTCAATCAGCGAGACCACAGATAGGTCCTTCACACATGTGCGGATCTGTGCTGATCCTTCCTTAGCCATGTTTAACCAACTCGTAACTAACAATTTGTATTCAATGCTCGTACACTTAGTCTTTCAGTTCTGAAAGCGGAACCCAAGTCTACGATCGTGTGTATGCTTTTTCTTAATATCGTATGGCGATTTACTGCTTTCTGAAATAGCAGGTAACTTTTCTTTCGCTACTTGAACTACTTCTTGTCGTTCCTTACTCTGAGAAGAACTAACACTTATTTTATTTTCAATCTTACTAGAGCCAGTACGCTGTAGTTGAGAGCTTGCAACCTGATCAATTCTCTCTATTTCAAACTCCTAATAAACGCGATGGGAAGGAATAAATCTGTTAACTAATCATACCTCAACTTCTAAAAAACACTACCTGCAGAGCTGACATACTCATAAATACGGTATGCAGGTGTCGGAAACCTTCTCCTAGGTTATCCCTTAAACGCGATTTCTAATCCTGAACCTGTTGTTAAAGCATTAAGCTTCTCACGGAAAGGTTCTACTTGGGCTAAGTTAAAGGAAGTATGTTTCTTGAAAAATCTCTGTATCAAATTATATGAGTAGTCCTCTAAGACTTTCAGAGCTTCCTCACTTGAGGTTAAAACAACAATAATGGACACTACTGCACAATCAATTACTTTATCTTCCTTCCTATTAAACAATAAACGACGTAGCATAGTGACCTAATGTTGCTGCAATATACAACATAGAAGAGGCGCAGAATCTAAATAATTGTGGGAAAACTCAATCCTAACCCAAGTTCGCAGTGTGATGTCTTCTAAGTCTACATTACATTCAATGGTGCCATTTTTCCTATTATTGGCAGGGCAATGCACATATTCAACATTAAAACGATATTAGCATCTACAGTAGCAATGCTCGTTATAATCGGTCACGTCACCTGTTTCACGAAATATTTTATTTGACTCGCCAATCGTTATCCTGACGATCCTAAACGCTTCAGGACACGTTACAAAATCCCATTTAGCAACACTGCTAAGTTCAATTAATACCTCGCGGTTTGTATTCATTCTACATTTTCATTTATTTCATTAACGTGTTTCATTAACTCACTGTTTCTCAAAACAATAACATTTATTTTATACACGACAGAAATAGGTTAATCTTAAACCTCAAACAACCTACAACTTGAAATCATAAAAATCCTAAAAGCCTCAAAAATTCTAAACGTCCTAAAATCCTAAAACCCTTCGGGGTAGGTTATTTATGTAGCCGTCTGGAACATAATCCCACCGCTGCCACCATTTGTTATGCCGTGCATGGCAACTGGCACACAATAATTAAAACACTGATTTATGTCTGGTTAAAACAATAGGCTCGAGCGGCAAAACTATTAGCATAAGTTTGATTTAACATTCACTTTATATTTACAATTACTACCACTGACTTGAATCAGAAGCTGATGTGGTCCATATAGCAAAACTACTGTAACAATCAAAAGAAAAGAAAATCTCATATTCTACTCTGATTGCTGTACTGAGGGCATGGCATCTGGCACAGGCTTCAGGTCGTCCCAGCAGCAGTTCCTCCTTGTAGACTTTTAGAGCAGAAGACCAAAGATACGCTCCGAAGGGCATGCAAACGAATATAAACTCAACATTTGAGTGGAAGGGGAACTTCCCTCCAGAAGTGGTACCTCCCAAAGGGAGTGGCTAACTTGTGATAAGTTACTGCAGGCAACTCATGATTGGCTATGGACCATGCCCACGCAAAATGCGGCTATGTCGTGATAACACAGTCGTCGAATTAACGAAGTCTACGCTCCAGGAAAACTCTCCTCCATTGTGGCCGCACTGCAGGAGAAGTGTCATCAACTCGTGGTAAATGTCAGGCCACGAACGGATGTAAATTCCAGGAAGTTGAGGTCTGTGGTTGCGCCACACACTGGGCATGGTCGTGCGTCGTGGACTCTTGGAAGGCAAGGCTTGTCGCCTCGAATGAAATGATATTCACATACTAACTCACAAGACATTAAGTCTGAGAACCCTGGGTACAATGACAGGCAAGGCCTGGGCATTACAGTACGTTCTTTCGAAGCAAAATCGTTCATTTATTAAAAAGCACATATAAATCTTGTACAGAACTAAGAGTTCTAATATTGAAAAATCTTATAACCTTTTTGCGGCCACTTACCTAATAATCATTCTGAAGCAAAATTTAACTGTACATCACCTCCTAAGAGACAAAATTTCTAAAAACCCTTAAATCACATTTTAGACTACTCAACTGGTGTCCCTTCGACGTGATACATTTGAATGTCGCCCACTGAGATTAAGCTATAGCGACGATTAATTGAAAACACATTTAATCACTTTTCACTCCTTTTCACATCGTTAGTGCGAGGGGGGAGGGGTGATAAGAATTCCGAAAATTTGTGAAATAACTTTTCTGTTATTGAGTATCAGTCTTAAAAAAATTATGTCGATATATAGTATCAATGTGGCCAACATATATATTGTGAAACGAAAACATATTTTATCCCCTTTATTATCTCTGTAGGGCTGAATTCCGAAGAAATATTAAAAATATATTTTGGATATTTACATATTCATCAATCTAAAGAGAAGAGCATTTCGATTTCTCGGTTTGTTCTATAGATATGGAGGATTAATCGAATAGACATTTCATGTATTTTCACTTCCTTAATTAAAGAATTTCGAAATGTCTTGTTGTCCTATCATTGCTATTTGTATATGTAACCAATGGAAGTAAAAAATCGCGACGGTAACCAACAGTGTTTCAGTATACAGGATGTAAGGAAATTAACATCCCAAACTCCAGGAGGCGATTCCTCGTGAAAAAGTAATTCAATGTTATATGGGACACTTTAAAGACAAATAATTATTAAGGAAGTTATAAGCCCTTGAAAAACGATTTTAAAAATAGTATTTTGTCCAAATATCGAAAAATGTTTTTAGTTAAATTATGATTCTGTGTTTGACATTATGTATCGTTGAGATCTTTAACCTGTTAGCCTTGATACCATCCCCTCTCATGAAAATAAAAAGGGTAGCCTCCCTCGCATTGCATAAAATTACTATGCCGTCATGTTTTGCGAACGTTTCATGTTATCTATTCGGGCAGTACATCGTAAGGAACAGAAAAGGTCCTCTTGTTGCAAGTTCCTAGAATGAACCGTTTACCAGAAAAATGCACATCACTGTTGCTATGACAACGCAACGCCTGGTACTTAGGCAAAAAGTGGCATTTCATCTTTTTTTTTTTTTTACATGCGCTATTCTCTTAGGAAAAGTACCAAAAGCCTTGTTGCATTGTCCACACTTATATCTTGATGTTGTTGCATTGTTAACAGAATTGTCCATGGTGTTCGCATGTTAATCAGATGTTATTGTTGTTGTACAAATTTCTTCACCATTTACAAGTAATTGTATTTTCAGCAGTAATGGTAATAATGGTTTTGTAAGTGGAACAGGTCCTGTGCATATTTCCTGGTGTTTGTTTAGGTTGTCAACATGTGCTAACAAATTATTGTAACTATCGTATCTGTAGGCTTTACGACTAGGATTTATTTTACATTTGTGGGCTACATGTCTGTTTGCATTACGAGCACATGAAAATGTTTTGTTACAGTAGCTACATTAACGTCTGTATGATAAGGATGTCAATTCTGGTGTCTTCTGCTCTGTTGCAGAATCAGTTTTCACTTCTGTAGGTTACATTTCGCAACTTTATGTTCGAAACTTCCTCAAATAGCGATTCACAGGTAAAGGAACAAGTTCTTTACACGATGCATGATGTCTCTTCATGAGATCTTGTCTTGCTTCTAAAGGTTTTGTTGTATTAATCACAGCGATGCTTCTTCGTTGCTGTAAAAAGTGTTTTATTTTGCAGACATACTCTGAGCGGCGACTGGTAGTTTATGCTGGTAGTTTATGCTAACAAAGAAATACATTGACCTCTTGGCTAGATATAGCACACACAAAAACCCCCAAACAATACTTGTTGGACGTTGGTAGAGTCAAAATTTATAACATATGTTATTGCTGACTTGAATCGAAATCATGTGTACATTCATACCTAAATGCCATTTTCTTGTTGAATCAATCCACACTTTTGTTAATGCACCTGATGATTGGTTGCGATCAAAAGAGCTGTCGTCATCTGCTCCCAAGTTCTTGTACACGGCAGTGTACGCCCAGCCCTTGCCTTTTGCTGCTGCATGTCATGACACTTTACTTTAGTCTTGAGTATTAAGCTGTATCGTCTGGTCGTAGACACTTGAAAATCTGTACATCCTCCTCGGAGCAGGGTGACTGTGTTTCTTGCCGCATGTGGATGATTTTACAGTGCCCACAAGTAGTACATTTTGACAACATGGTTCGTGGCTAAGTGGTTCGTTTATATGGAGGCTGTGGTAAGTACCATCACATATTTTTGTAAAACTTCGCAACAGACCACGTGACCAGTAACAGTATAATACCCTACTTATGCCTGGTGTCACAATGATGTAATGATTAAATGGACGAAAATATTCCATGTTGACAGTTCTCAGCAAACTGAATGACGTATGATCAAGAAAACGTGCTTTATATTGTTGCTGGTAGACTGCACAGGGAAACAGTATTGTCGTCATCTTATCAGCATGTGTTATGTGTAAATAAAAGACAGTTTGTGCCAAGTCGATAGCTAAGAATTAGTTCTAAGGACAGAGCATCTGTGACTCCAGCGAGATGGCAGGAAATTTGCAGTGGTCGGGATGCTCACCTCTCTGTCAGGTTGATTCAGGTTTTGCAGGGTCAGTCTTTAGATTTTCGTATGTGGGAATCGTGCTGGACGAAACAATTCTCACGCCATCACCAACAAGGCTTCTGAAATATATATTTCCAGACATTCAAATTAATTCAGTGTTTTTTTTTTATGTGTATTATATCATCTTTCAGATGTTCACTGTGTCAAAAATCCAACATGTTGGATTAGTCCGCTCTTGCATGCAGTATATATTCCAGATATCTCTGAACAAATTCAGTCGATTATATAACATTTATTTTTAAAAATTACAAGGTGTTTAGAATTTTTTCCCTCAAGTTACAGTCTACGAGGCATGCATCCTGGATCTCTCTGCAAATAAAATCGTACAGCACTGTTTTCATTTATATATGTAAGTTATTTACTTACCAGCTTTGCATGGTTTTTACGATTCGATTGCCCGCTTTTGAGGATTCGAAGAGCAGAAATAGTTACTTCTTCTTGGCACTTGATGGAAAGGTGCTTATCGTTGCGAATTTTGATGGCAGCGGCTTCTCCACTGCTCCTTAGCCTCTGAAGCCTGAGTCAGGATTGCCTGCTTTGAGGTTTCATGTGTGCATTATGTATAGCTATCCTGAATCAATTAAAAATTATTCAGTTGCCCGCTCTGAGGTTTCGTGCATGCATTTATATAGAAATATATAAAAATGATTCAGTGGCCCATTTTGAGGTTTTATAGGATAGAACTACCTAGAACTAAATAATATATATAATCAATAAGACATAGGTATGCTAAATATTTAAATGAAAGTAAACTAAATGTGAACATTTATCTGTTACAAAAATTATTTTTATATATACACTATACAAACTTGTCCTGTCGTCAGTGCACTCGTATCTCAGTGGGGTCTAGGGCACATGTCTGGTAACACAAAGGTTGGAAGTTTGAAACCAACACCTGGCAATCTAAAAAAATTTAACTTGCTTAAATTTAAATCATAAGAAACAACTTTGCCCTAAAAGTAACAGCGACACTAGAGCACTTTAGCAGACAGCGATGTAAATGTCGGAACAAACATGGCGGCACCCAACAAGGAGCAAATATGGCAGATGCCGACTGTAGCACCACCTAACAGTCAATAATGGAAACTAAGTGCAACACTAGTGCCACCTAGTATTCAATGATGGAAACAAAGTGCGATACCAGTGCTGCCTAGTAGCCAATGATGGAAACAGACATGACCTCCCCAGCCGACGATGACTAAAGGAAATTCCAAGGGAAAATATTCACTCCTGCAGGTAAAAAAAATTCCCTCAACCAACAAGTGACTGCTGAAAACAAGATGGAGGACACGGAAAGATAGACGACATGATGTGACATGACATGTGACTTAACATATGGCATAACATAAGACCTAACATATGACTTAACTTATGACAAAAGTCATAGCATATGACTTAACATACAACATAACATAAGACCTAACAGTCGACTTAACATACGGCATAAGACATAACATACAGCATAACATAAGACATAACATAGGACATAAAATGTGACATACACATAACATATAGCACTTGACATAAAGTGACATGTTATATGATGTGACATGATACGACATATGTGTGACATGTGGCATGACATGGCATATGTGACATGTCATATGTGATATTACATATGTGACATTACATATGTGACAAAATGGCCAAAGCGCACAACAAAATGGCTGCCATGAAAAACAAAATAGTGGAGGACTGATCCAATATGGAGGCGGCTGCTCCACTGCTCCACAGCCTGCAGCCTGTGCGCCAGCTTCGGCTATACCCTTCTACTCACCTTGAAAAAACTATAATATACATAAAAAAAATATCACACTTAAGAGAAACATACATATTATTGCAATACGGAGAAAAAAGTTTTACATACCGTCGAAAATACAGAAGAATTTTATTTTCTTTAAAATTGTTTGTCGTTTTTGATCGAATTTTGTGAATACTCCGCACGCATACATACAGGATCTTTCTGAACAACACTGGCAAACTCCGGCAGGTGATTCATTATGAAAAAACAATCAGAAATTGTACTTCGCATGTTTCGCCTAAACATTATATAATTAAGTAATGAGTCTCTGAACATCAAAATTTATAATCGTATTTATCCAGTATATTGTAAACTTAATCACGTAAAAAAAACAATACTTCAGCATTCTTTAATGCTATTGGAATCTTCAAACCATCGACAAATACAGCTTGACGCTTGTCACCCTTATGAAAATAATGCCCCCCCCCTTTACCTTCTCAATGTTTACCTACTTTTTATCTCCGTCAGGAATTTTAAACATTGGACGATATTTTATTGAGAAATGAGACCTGTGTAACCAAAAGGTCCTTTTGTTGCAACTGTCTAGGACATGCCGTTTATGCTCAAAACACATTTGAAGATTCGCCCAGACATACATAGCCTAGAGCATTATAGGCATTGGTACAAACATGCATGAGAAAAGTGAAACGTACTGACGATGGTGGGCATTCACTGTAAACAACAAGTACAATACCGTTAAGGCTAAATGTCCCCTACGTATAGTGTGAATCTCTGCCGAGTGATGGCAGCACTTACGGGACCAAAAAGTTCTACATAAATAACTTCACAACCCTTGGACGGATTTTAATTCGGCAAACGGCATTGTACATCGTAATACCATACTAATATAGGGTAATTAGGTAGCATGTCGTCTAAATTATCCAATACAGTAATTTTTGAAGATATAATTTCAAAAACCTATTTATTTTTAAAAGTCGCCTCAGTGGAACATGGCTATTAGTTAGACGAATTAAAACCAGTTAACAGAATTTGAATAAGTCAAATACTTTTGACGGAAACAGATAAATAAGATATTCACTATACTGGGTCAAGCGCGACCAAGGCCGGCCGCGGATGAGCCCGCCAGAGCTCCCATCTATCAGCCGTTCCGCGCCGGCTTCTTTATCAGCAGTGTCTGCTAGTGTGGTCAGTTTTGTATTACGATGCCTGGTGATTTTAGACGTTACCCAGGTGTTCAAGGCTCTTATAATATTCATGCGAATTACATCTGATGACTAAGCAACTGTAGCGCAGTCAGTTGGCACGCCGGTTTTCGGCGTGAAATGTTGTGGGTTTGAGTCCTGGGTGGGCATTGAGTTATTAGGTTAGTTAGTTTTTAAACATAATATACGTGTAACCGTATATAATTACTTGGGCTATCGACTGGACGTAAAATACCAATGAAATAAAAATACAGGATAGTTTACGATTACTCTGGAACAACGGAACAAAATCACAAAGCAAGACTAGTTTCTCGGTACCTCAATTGTATTACAGACATAAAATTTTGTTGTGGTAATACTGACAGACGAGTACAGATTTGCACGCCAGTACGTCTGTGTTTTCGGGCGATAAGAAGTTCTATAGCCACTTCACTATATTTGCCGCCTGTATGCCTGTTCGGTGTCTGATATGTTCTTTTACACTGTCATGCGCGTATTACTTACCTAACTCACATTGTACAAATGATTCACTCGTGCTTGAACTCTCCGCAATATCTATTGGCATGTTAGATCTGTCACGTGCGTGCTTGCGGTAGATGCTGGTTCACTGTACACGGGAATATAAATCGCATTAAGTGTTTCAACATTTTCTGAAAGCATCCAGATACAATGGTACGCTTACGAGTTTCTGAAGTGATGAATCGTAACAATCAATATGTGTATGGTATTTCGATCATACGACGCGAAATACGGATTATGTAAATGGATATTTTGTTGGCCAATGAAGAGAAGCAAAAAAAAATTTCAAAATTAGTGCAAAACAACAAAAAAAATTGACTAATAGGACGATAATACGATTTATCACTAAATTACATGTAAAGTAAAAACGTATAGAATTGGAAAGAGAAGTTAAGAATAACGCTGGTCAAGTTGCACACGCGTATGTCTGCTAGCTTCTGTAATTGTTGTTAAATGGTGTTAGTAGCTAACTATGGTCAACACACTGTAATAAATGAATATAAACCCTAAACTACAGCTGAAAGAAAAAAAAATGGTTTTTACTGCATTTCCTATTTTTTTTTAAGACAAAAATCACCCGGTTTTGGTTAATTAGTACATTATGGAGAATTCATTTACGTTTATAATCAACTTCAACGTTATGTTTTTGTCTTGAAAGAACAATATAATTATAGTAGAACGAATTGAAAGAATAGGCCTACTGGAAGACACATTTATGGCATTTTCTGCTCTATTTTAGATGTAAAAAAAATAGTATCTCATAAGTAGTGGAAATGAGGGATCGTTGTACCGTAAGCTGATACCATGGCCAAACGTTTTATACTATTTTGTTTCGTAAAATTCCTCCCACTTTAAACGTCTTTCTAGCAAAAGTTAATTACAATAAAATAGCAAGATTTTCCCGTTTGTACACGACATTTGGTTTTCCATAAAAGATTTCACAATAGTCAACATTACCCCACATTCTTGTCGTCAGACAGACACTACTCCTATGAACACTATTTTACGTTTTATTGGCAGTAGCAATAATGATTAAATATATGTTATAGTTATATCTTTACAAATTGCCTATTACTAACAATCTAATGAATTCCTATCAGTGGATAATGTGAATTGTTTCTTTGATTCTTTGTTTTTTTCTGTGAAGAGTTACAAATTTTGAAGTATCGCCGTATACCAATTTCAATGCATAAATTTAAAAACATGTGAAATGTAATATTCTGGTACTAAATTATGAAGTGTAGTACACCTGTAGAACTTTGTAAAGCGGCTGCGATCTGGCACCAGCGTGCGTCATAAGTCTTGTACTGCAATATAAGGTTGGAAAGCTCTTCCCCCCCAAGCACCCCCCCCCCTCTTTTAACGACCACGTAGAACTTCAGCCTTAGCTAGCAACCGTTCAACACACCTATGAGAATGCTGCTGTAATTCTACATCTTGTTTCGGTTTTATTTACTGTATGTACAGCTATTGGTGCCACCCAACTGTAAATGCATAAGCGGCAGCACAACAAGAGGCAGTATCCACATAAATGATATGGATGTCGTTGCCATTCGTATCGTCGTTTCTAGTTAGCTGAACAAATTATTGGACGCTCCTCCTTTATTCATAACAGAGATTTATGATATGTGCGTTCACAGTTAGTAATCACATTAATGACGTATTTGGTGTATTATGCGTCAGAATGGAAAATATACACAGATTCTCTGTGAAAGGGAAAAATATACAACGGCTGTCCTACAATAGGAGAAAACATGATGTGAGGAAGACGCTTACGATAAAGTAAGTAATATAATAACGTTTCTTGTACTCAGGTTGTGCAGTCTTATGTACACACACATATATATATATATATATATATATATATATATATATATATATATATATATATATACACAGGTTGTAACAGAAGTGATGGTCAATAATCCACACATGGAAAGTACTGGCCAAAAGAAGCTACAAATGTCCAATTAATATGGGTTCGGAAATCAACCGTTGTCGAGTTCTCGTAAACAAGTCGAATTGGGAACCAACTCCAAACGCGTTTGGATTCCTAGGTAATTACGTTGGTATCTCAAGGTATGGGTTCGCCTATCAGGTTGTTGACGCATGCGCAACTACTCCCCTCGCTCCCTACATGCACTGTGCCATACAGACAATCAGTTACGAAAGTAAAGGCACTATGGACGGAGGTTACACTAATGAAGAGTACGCTGATATGCACTTCATGTATGGCAAAGCTAATGGCAGTACACTTGAGGCTGCACGATTGTATGAAGAAGCTTTTCCTCGCCACAGGCAGCCTGACAGACGTACATTTACGAGGTTACATCAGCACCTTCGAGAATGTGGGAGTTTCGCACATCATGTACGAGAAGGTAGACCCAGATCCATAACACCTGATGTTGAGGAAAGGGTGTTAGACATTGTACACGAACGTCCGAGTACTTCAACATGGAGGATTGCTATTCAGGAGCGTGTGCTGAGTCATATGAGTGTGTGGCGGATTTTACATCGGCAATTACTATATCCGTATCATCTCCAGCGTGTGCAAGTTCTCAACAACGCAGACTTCCCTCCTAGAGAGAATTTCTGCCAATGGATGCAACAACACTGTACTTTGAACCCCCTGTTTGTTAGCAGTGTTCTGTTCACGGATGAAGCTGGGTTTACCCGTGACGGCATTTTCAACTTCCATAACTGTCACATTTGGGCCGATGTCAATTCTAATGCGACACACGTGTCACGACATCAGCAACGGTTTTCGTTGAACGTCTGGGCCGGACTGCTCGGAGACCGCATAATTGGACCACACTTCCTACCACAGAGACTAACTGGAGAGCGATACATGCAGTTTCTGCGTACTGTACTTCCAGATCTGCTTCATGGTGACGATGTTCCACTGAACCAACGCCTGAACATGTGGTTTATGTATTACGGTGCTCCAGCAAATTTTCAATTTCGTGTGCGCCGGCTTCGAACTCGACGGTACGGTCAACATTGGATAGGTAGAGGAGGACCTGTGCCATGGCCTCCAAGGTCACCGGATTTAAATCTCATGAATTTATGTATGTGGAATCATGTCAAAAGCCTGGTCTATGCTACTGAGGTCAACTCTCTTGAAGAATTACGCTTGCAGATTGAAGCAGCCTTCCAGCATTTACAGAATACACCAGAACTGCCTGAGAGGATTCGCAACTCGTTTCAGGGACGAGTTCAATGTTGCATTCAGACGCATGGGCAAAATTTTGGACACCTTCTTTAAAGATTAGAGATTCCATGTGTTCCTACATACTTATCAACTGCAACAAACAATGTGTTCTATCTCGACAACGGTTGATTTCCGGACCCATGTTCATTGGACATTTGTAGCTTATTTTGGCCAGTACTTTCCATGTGTGCATTATTGACAATCACTTCTGTTACACTCTGTATATATATATATATATATATATATATATATATATATATATGCTGTTCACGATAAAGTGATCACTAGACGCCCTCGTTACATACTTATCTCAACAAACTCATACTTATTATTCGACAGCTTGCATGTAATGTGTAGGCCTAAATTTTTTATTTCACAAACTTTGTGTTTGAGGAAAACGATGACTATCATTAGTGGCATATATTCAGATCTGATGCTAGGTTGAATTACCGATGAAATATCTATAAGTATAGCTGTATTTAGTTTTATATTCATTTTACCTTTCTTTTTCTTATCCTTCCGAGTGCTGATAAAACAGTGTTAGAACCCAGGCTTCTGAGGATATCGTCACAAACAGCGCTGACCCAGGTACCTGTTCAAGTAGCCAACCAGTGGAGTATAAAGCCGTGACAGGAAAAGGAGAAAAAAGAAAAGGTTGTCTTTGACGGCAAAAAGGAAAAAAAAATCAATACCTTGTGGCCTAGTAAAATGGAGGATACAGGATAAAGAAATGTATGAGATTGATACTTACTAATGTGTCAGTATAACAATAATAATTTTGACTTCGTGCGTATTATTTTTATGAATTTGCCAGTCTCCATAGCGTAGTCAGTAAGGTGCCGGTCTACTGTGCGAGAGGACACAGGTTCGAATCTGGACGGGGCATGGATGATGTGTTGTCCTTCTCCTCATTTCACCCTCATCGGATCTGAAGACCTAGGGCCGTAGAAACCTCTTACCTTACCTTTTAGATATATAGGTACCTAGTATGATCTTTGAAAGAACTGTGCAATGGGAGTTCATGACTAGATTTAGTTTCTTGGACGTACTCCATTGCACCTAGTGTGGCAATTTCGTATTATTTATTTAATTGGCTAATTACAGGAAACAAGCTTTGGTTTTATCAAAACCACAAGGAGAAAATGGCTGGCAGAAACCCTCACCAATCCAGTCAATCTCACTGTAACTGCCCAATGCGATTCAGATACCCGAATGCTTCCTTGCGAACATACAGAATATGGTACTAAGAGATATGTAATACAATGTTGAGGTTGATATATTTATAAATATATGGGGAAACATATTTCGCGATTAATGTTATAAGTGAGTCGCGGTGTCTGAGCGGTTAGAACTCTCGCCTTCCACAAAGACGACCCGGGTTCATTCCCCGGCCACAGAATATTTAGGAATACAGAAGTGAAATAGCCGGTAGGCCGGCGAACTCAGTCACACACGCCAGAAAAATGGCTTCCCTGGCCAGAAAAATGGAGGAAACACCTACTGCTAATCAACATCAGGCAGCTGCTCTGATTATCGGCAGCCAGGCCAATAGGAAACCTGCCGTTACATGCAAGAGCCAAACACGCAGGGCTGGCATCAATGGTCTCGGGAAACCAATGAGTGGCGAAGTTCACCAATATCAAACGAGCCGCTACTTCATTTCGCGTCTGTATTACAATTTATTCTGTGCCCCGGCCAGGTAAACCATGCCTTACGATGTCGCCGATGGGCGGGTTTCATCGGGGTTCTCCCATTTACCCCACCCCTTCATTTCAAAGACACTCTACATTAACACCATTTATGCTCATCGGCATTCAAGACTTTTGCTTACAGTGCCGTAGAACCTACTTCACTTCAATTTCATGTCTGTGCGTATCAGTCACGACAATGTAGTACTACATAATCAGAATAGGTAAATTGCAGGTGTAGGAACAATGTATTCTGGTATGCTAACACGAAACGTTCATACAGACGTGGTAACATAAACGGACTGCATTTCCCTACATGTTGTTATAAATGTAAATAAAATCAAATAATAATATTACTAATAATTTTGCCCTGGAAATTTGTTGTGATTGAGGGATGGTGTACAAGAGCGGTATATTTTAGGCGGACTAAATCAAATAGTTACGTACTTCAAGACAAAAAAGGACCCTTTCTGATAAACTTAGGTATCCCCTGATAGTGTTTATCTTGGAGTTAGAATGGAAATTAGGTAAAATAAAACGCGTATTTTTACATATATAACTACTAGGTAAAACAAAGCCAGCGAAAACTTCAAACCGGAGGAAGATGTTTATCCTATACATGTAATGAAGGACATAAGATTTTTATTAATCAATATAAATAATTTTAAGTAAATACACATGTCACGAACCCCCCTCCACATACACACACTCACACAAATACTTTGTAACTTCATATATACATCGTATTATCAACGTCGATATTATTTTGCTGCTCTCTGTGTGGCAAAAGTGAATGGGAGGAGAAAGCAGACTTCTGAAACAGTGAACCAATCGTTTATCAAATAATGCGAAACATTTGTGTACTGTTATAGTAAGAAAACGTAAGAAAACCCAATCCCAGAGGGATTTAGTTTGGGATTGTTTTTTCTTGCGTTTTCTGTGTTTATTGTGTGTTTTTTGTATTTTGTCACTTTGTCTTTCAAATACAAGTTTGGTAAACAAAACATGAGCAATGGCGTATGTCCACGAACCAATGATTTCCAATAAAAGTTTATTTTAGTTAATTTTTTATGTTGTGTGGAACATTCTCACTGCTACTGCAGCTTGTAAGTTTAACATTCAGGTTTCTCTTGGTATTTAAATTCATCATTTTGTTGTGTGTATAGGTCTCCAACATGTACAGTTCATGAAGTAAATGTTTTTTTTTTTTTTGTAAATCTGTTCACTCAAAAAAAATTTCTAAGAAAAAAAAAATAAAATTGTTATTTCAACCAGCTGTATAATTGGTATATTTTAGGAATGAGAAATGTTTAAATAACCACATCTTGCACCTTGGAGCCCCAAAATATCACGGGGGAGGACTCCAGGACCCCCCGCCCTCTTTGGAGTTGGGTGTTCCTTAGAAAATGAAATAAATTTCAGTCCGACTTTTATGAACTGCATTCGTAAGACGCCACAAAGCGGTGCCTGTAATAACTATAGATATATATTTTGTATAGTTAGATTTAAAAAAAAAAACAAATTTGCGTGTGTTCATCCCATGCAAAATGCAACTCATACATTGACATACTGTATCATTTCTTAAAATAAACAAATTCGGTCACGTAATAATTTTATCTGCAAAATTTGCACAGATTTATGACATTACGCATACACACAAAAAGTAACTAACATCCGCAAGACAAACATTTATTCCTGCAAGTCAGAAACAAAGTTGAGACGTACACAATCGCCCGGAGGAGTAGTGACGCTACCTCTGTAGAAACGCATATGGGTTCGTGTTTTCCACGATTTCCTGAGTTATCACCAGGCGAAAGCTTGGATGATACTTACTAACAACCGTGTCTGGATAACGGTAGCATATTTGGTTTAGTTGTTGAGTGTTTCTGTCAGTAATTACCAAGCTGTCATACAAATGTAACACCAAGCATTACGTATTTTCAAACAGTACTATATATAATTACAAGAGAGAGATGGGAAGGATGCTTTTGACCTTGGAAGCACATCAGAGGCATTAACACTGTTATTTACGCGAAGGTGAAAAATGGGGTGCGGGCACGAATCCTGTATCGCGACACCTTGCATGTTAATATCTTATTTTTCTGTTTCCGACCAAAGTAGATGAACTATTCAAAATATGTAAATTGCGTTAAATTCACCTAATTCCTGTAACGCGACTATTTAAAAAAATATTGCGTTTTAGACATAGTTTTTAAAACATTTCTATATCGGATGTATTTAATGGCATGCAAACTAATAACCTACATTAGTATGGTATTACGATGTAAAATGCCGTTTCCCGCATTAAAATCCGTTCATGGGTTGCCGAGTTATTTCTGTAGAAAAATTTGGTCATATTGGTGCTGCCTCGTGGTGGTGACATTCGGATTTAAAATAGAGACATTAAGCCTTAATGTCGCAGATCAGTTTATTCCGAGGATTCTGCATTTATATAGTAGCAGCTGTGAACGAAAATTGTAGATCCCAGGCAGCTGAAACATGTGTAAATTGTATTGTGTTCGTCATGCTGATAACAAAACAAACACGAATAACTTAGTAAGATAAAACTCTTAAAAGAATAATAATATAACAATTTCGGTGTCAGAGTTGTTTATATAAAGCATGCCATCTCCTAAAAGTCAGAATTTTAAAAGTTATTGAGTTGCATAAACGTTTAGGATACCCACACGATGCTGCTGCAAAACCGGACATGTTACACCTTTGTAAACGTCGTAGGGCATGATATTCTCTTAATTTGTAACACGGGTGTGAATGCATACACAAAATCAGTTCAGAGAGCTTAGTCTTGTGGAAATAAACAGTTACCACCAAACTCCTTAAAGAAACAGCATGTATGCGTAACGGACCTAAGTGAGTCGAGTCATGTTGGCTACTTGCAATAAGTAGTTGTGCGGGTTGCGATCGTGGGTGAGATGCATTTAAACAACAAAGTATTTGGTGATAGCAACGCATACAACTGTACTGTACACAAGTATTTTAATGAAGCAAATAAAAACATTAACAGCCACAAAAACAACAAAGATAAAAGCGTTTTTATCAGCAACAAGCACAAAGGATTTCTTGTAGAAATACTGACAGAATTTTGTGAGCCAAAGAGGGGTGACATGGTGTGAACACGGAGCTGCACTGGGAATGGAGGATAAGGAAAATGGGAGATCAACGGTAAAAGCCACCGACCAACGTCATCGTACCGGCACGATTCCCACATGTGATGATTGGCGTGAACCCCGGCGGTAATCAAAACCGTATCGCCTAGTTTTAAGAACCGCTATGACGGTTGTGTACCGTACTTTAGAGAATCAACACTAAAACCGACATTTTACTATTATTTTTCTCTTTTCCAAATATAACCTCACGAAATTATTCGTGTTTGATTTATTATCAGCATGAGAACATAATACAATTTACACATGTTTCAGCTGTCTTATACCTACCATTTTCGTCCACAACTGGTACGATACATACGCAGAATGCTAGCAAAAAACTGATCTATTACTTTAACAGTATTGGACTTCTTATTCACAGTGAATGTCCACAATCGTCTGTATGCTGAACGCGTCACATGGACGTACGCGGCATTGTCTTTCTTCTAGGCTCTGTGAGTCTCGGCGAATATTCAGGTGTGTTTCGTGCATAAATGGTATGTCCATAGGATTAAACAAAGCTGATAAAATAATTTTTACGTCATTAATTTTCCGATATTTTGGATAGTTACGATTATAAATTTTGATATTTAGAGACTCATTACTCCCTTAACATTTAGTTTAGGTGAAAAATTCAAAATACAATTTATGCTCGTTTTTTCATAAGGAATCACCTGCCAGAGTTAGCCTGTGTTGTTCAATTACACCCTGTATACAGGGTGTTTCGGTAGTATAAGTCAGTAAAGAGGCGGACAATAGAAGGATCCAAGACCTATCAAATAATCCAGACCTGCGTAGTCCGATTCGCAACCATCCAAAAGTTATGAATTTTAAAATAAAATTTGGCTATATTCTATCCTGAGCTAAGCATTTATTGGTGGTGGAAAAAGTAATGGTCCATATGGAACGAAATTTGTACATACCAAAATTATTTGTTTCGTTACATTGAAAACACATTTCACGTCACTGAAAGTAAATCTTCGTGGGGTAACAAAATCACTTGCACAAAAGATGCCTCCACTTTGCACGAGGTAAAAAATATGAATGGGTCACATAACTGATCAACCGCAATTCGTAAAACTGCCCCAAAATTTGGCCAATTAATTAAAATAACTAGTATTTTAAAATAACGGATGTAGATGCAGTACATGTAAAAAATAACATAATACAAAAGATTCTGACTATGTGAAATCAGTCATAAGGTTGAAATTAGTATGTGAATAAATGATTAAATTTAACCTTATTGAAATAAAAATATTACACAATGTTTGAAATTATTCAATGTAATGTGTATAACTTGTGAGGATAAAATGAAATGTTATTAAAAAAGTGGTAATAGTCAGTTATTCGTTAAACAAAATTGATAGTAGCGAAACGCAAATGTAATATAAACGAATTACACCACCAGACATCCTTACGTAGTTGCTACCTCACATTCACAGTGGCGGCGGTTATGTAGAGGCTACTGCGCTCGCCTCCCATCATAGTGAACTGGATGTAGTTCCTGAATAACCTCACAGGCAGATATTCTGCACTTTATTAACAATACCATATCTTTGCATACTGACTATTTGTTTATATGCGGTACATCTAGGGTGTACAATTGTGTACAATGACGACATATAATGCAGCAGATCATGTGACACCCTAACAACACGCATTTTCTTCTCGAGAAACAATGCAAGGTCTTGGTCCGAAGGAAAGGAAAGGAATGTAATGCAGCAATTTGTGCAACTCTTGACAGCGATGTCATGTAAGTGGTTGAAGGTGCCGGTCCCCGTAGCGCAGTCTGTAAAGCGTCGGTCTGTTGTGCGAGGTGTCCCCGGTTCACATCTAGGCCCGGGCATGTTTGTTGTGTTGTCCTTCACTTCATTTCACCCTCACCGGCTCTTAATGCCTCGTTGTTAAAGGGTTTTAATACCCTCAAATCCCCCTCCACAATTATAGTGACTGATGTGAGCATGGAGTGGTACTGGAACGGAAAACAGGCGTACACGAAAGGACACCCTCTGCCTTCTCCCCTCGGCACATTCATGTATCGGCCACAATTGCCGGTGTGCAGAAAATGTACCTTTAAGGCTTTTCAGGTATATCACACAGTTCGCTATGATGAAAGGCGAGCGCACTATCCTCTACATAACCGCGGCCGCTGTGAATATGAAGCAGTATCTAAGTAAGGGTGTGTGGTGATGTAATTCATGTATCGTAACTTTCCATATTGTTATTATCAATTTTGTTTAGTGAAATAGCTGACTAGTGCCACTTATAATAATATTTAATTTTATCCTCACAAATTAAACACAAAAATGAAAAAAATAGTAATTTTAAACAGTGTGTAAAAGTTTTATTTCAATAAGCTTACATTTCAAATAATTACTCACATACTAATTTCAACCTTAGAGCTGATTTTGTATTGTGTGAATCTTCTGCATTACGGTACATTATGTTTTCATATATACTGAATCGACGTTTGTTAATTTAAAATTCTGATTTTTGCTATTTAGTCGGCCAGTAGGGTGGTTTTTCCAATAGCGGGTGGTCATTTATGTGACTGAATGATATTTTTTTAGCTCGTGCAAATTGGAGGTGTCTTTCAGAAGAAAACACAACTTTTGTGAAAGTGACTTTTTACCCCTCGAAGGTGTACTTTCAGCAATGCCAAATGTGTTTTTTAATGTGACTATACTAATCACATTTCGTGTGCACAAATTTTGTTCCACATGGACCATTACTTTTTCTACCGTCAGTAAATTCTTAGCTCAGGGTAGAGTGTAGCTTAATTTTCTTTAAAAATTCATAACTTTGGATGGTTGCGAATCGGATTATGCAAGTTTGTTTTCTTTGGTAGGTCTTGGGCCCCTCTATAACTTGCCTCTTTATTGACGTCTACTCCCGGAACATACTGTATATATATATATATATATATATATATATATATATATATATATATATATACAAACTGGCAAAATATATATTTATAAGAATTATTGTCATACATATTCATAATTTCAATTATTCCAATTGCATACCTTTTTAATACAACAATTACTTTTTCGTATGCATGGTAAATGTGTTTACAGCTATTCATTATAATTCACGAAGAGTAATTGCTAACATACTATTAAGATCAGGGGAATTTTATAAAGATAATATATTTCTACCAAATTTCATTTCCGTTGGCTTTTTTATTCTTTTTTTTTATTTAGTGGCCATAGTGTTACTGTATTTAAAATTGTAGCAATTTAAATGACGCTTCAACACATGCTATATATTATTTTTTGTGTGATCTTTGAACGATTCTTGCAGTGGGTTGGTATTATGTATAGAACCGATGTCATGGACATACGCCATTGCTTGCGAATGTTGCCGTCTTGCAGAAAACATCCACAATAAAACGAAAAACAACAACAAAAACCAACAAAGAAAAGTCGAGCGTTAGCTGTTGTCAACAAACAAATAACATACATACAGTCCTAGAATTTTTTTGTTGTTTGTTTTTTATCTGTTCCACTTTGTGGCTACGACTATGTCCCTCTCTAGGACTGTATGTATGTTATTTGTTTGTTGACAACAGCTAACGCTCGACTTTTCTTTGTTGGTTTTTGTTGTTGTTTTTCTTTTTACTGTGGATGTTTTCTGCAAGACGGCAACATTCGCAAGCAATGGCGTATGTCCATGATATCGGTTCTATACATTATTTTTTGTTTCGCCTATCGCGCTGTCCATTTAGCTGATCGTATGGTGACTAGATATATGTGTATTTCGTTTATTTCGTAATTGTTTTATAATGCCGTTTGGTAAATTTTTCTAGCGATGTCCTTACTGTAAGCCTGTGCCGTGTTCATATTTTTAATTTGCGGTCATTTTAAAATTTTCAGGTTAGATGAAATATTTACGCCACTCCCATTTTGGAACATGATCGTATCCTGTACACTTATAAAACTTGCAAAGATGATTTGGTTTTAAGGAATTATTTATTGTGTTAACATATTGAAATGACAGATTTTCGAGCATTTATCAATCACACTACAGGTTTGAAGTGTTTATTTATTAGTAATTTATTCAAACTTTGTACATGGGTTTGATTTAAAGTTGTTTTCTTTATGTCGCATTCCTACGATAAATGTATTAAATAATTTATTAACATACAAAATAAATCTGTAAAGTTTTATTTTATTTTTTTTTTTTTTTTCATGCTTTGTAAACCTATAACACTTTGCAGGCCATTTGACGTATACGTACTTTAATCATGTCCGGCACTCTTTGTCTAATTTTGCGTCAATTTGAACATACTGTGATCATTTCAGATTTATAATGGCCCATACAATGTTATAAAAATACGTGACATAGTTTTACAGTGCCTTATATTTTGTTCTTATCTCGGTCAAACTATCAAAACTTTTGCCAATTGAAACTTTTCTTACTACACGAATTATAATAAAAACAATAGTTAAAATTCCGTAAAAATTTATAAAGTTATATAGGCAACTTAGTAATAGTAATTTTGTGTATTTTTACAATTTATGTTGATTTTATCAAAATTTTACTAATTTGAATAAGTTTTACGGTAAGAGGCAGATGTAAATCTAGTTTTTAGAATTTAATTACTATTTATTCACATATAGTATCTATAAAGTTACTTTATATAAATGTACTGCATTCACACCTTGTTCACATCTTCACAGTGGCAGAAAATTAAACATATATTGTCACACGAGTGATAAAAAGAAAAATTTTTCGGAATTCAGTAATTACAGTCTTAGTATTTTGACTTGACATTTCTGTGTTTTGTAAACGTCATGTACATATCAAAACAGCTTGACATTTTAACAACGAGGTGTTAAATAGAACCATGTGCGTGGATTAACTTAAATTTTATAATGATATAGTAGTTAATATAATGATACGAATTTTACTTGTTTCATTTATAATATTTTCAATTTTGAAAAAGAATTTCCTAATGAATTTTATAGTCACTTGAAAATGTTTCAGAGTACATTAGTAAAATGTTTCCATACTCAATAGAATTTTATAACTAGGTTAAGTAAAGTTAATTTGGTTAAATTTGTTTATGCCGTGCTTAATAATGCACGTTCCATAATATCGATGACTTCACATTATGTTTTGTCTGTTTTTTCTAGATCTTTCGAAAAATTTGTAAGCAAACGTAATACTTGTACACATTATTACCAATAACTTCGTTTATCTTATCTTTATTTTTGTAAATCAATCATAGAATATTATTTAATCCCATTTATATGTTGAACTGTTATTATATAATTACTATAAACTTACTGGATCATGACTCTAAAAACTAGTTTGCACCTCAGTTGAGTATTTCAGTCACATTTGTTATGCTGGTAGCTTTTGTTGAAGTAATACAATCCAGGTTAGTGATTTACTGTACGAGAGGTGACAAGTCAAAAAACCTTGTTAATATGACAATATAATTTGTAATATTGTAAGCATAACTATCGTCATATATTAACAAAATAGTAATGAAGATTGTTATATAACGAAAAATCTTGGGAATATAACTTTTGGACATTAATTTATATGTATATATATATATATATATATATATATATATATATATATATATATATATATATATATGCTCTTAAATGCTCAAATGAATTCAGAGGCGACTAGCAAATTAGTTTGTATTCATGTTTATTACATTGCATTTAGGTCTATGTCCATGTTTAGTAAGTTACAAATATTATGTGATTCCGGGGAGCTTCAGGAAATTATTTAACTAGCGTTGAACATATTTATGCAATATTTTTATACGTTGGGAATTTTTTAAAGATAATTATGACGTCATTACCGTGGTTATGAATGAATGTTATATATATGTAAGGTCTCTAACAACCAATCAAATTCTTTCGTAGTGTTCGATCACTGACGTGTGAAATTTAAAAATAAAAAGACGTTATCAGGATCACTGATTAACATACGTACTCCTTCTGTGTCGGTACAAAGAAATTAGCCTGTAAATTTCTTAAGAGCTCTACCTAATCCATAACTATGCCAAGTATTAGGTATTATGTTACATTATACGATGTGTGACATAGAACATGCCGAACCTACATATTTGCCTCCACTAAGTACTTATATTCATTTTAATGTGAAGCTCATTGCAATAGAATAATGCTGATTTTATATACCGTGTAAACTATGAGAAAACAAATATTTACACTCTATTTAAAACTAAGAAGTTGGTGTTCGAAAAATGTATAACTCTAATTCTTCTCAAAGAAAAATGTTTTTCATTTGAGAGCTACGATATACCATAAAATTCAACATACTACTAGTGAATTTATTTCTAAGTGTAGATAAATCCATATCGTTCCTCAAGCTAGGGCTCCGAAGCACTGAACGAATTAAAGTTTCCTTATGAGTAGATGATGATACGTACACACCAATCTTTCATGTAAAACGGGCAACACGGGAAACTCCCCTTAAAAAAAAAAAGATTTTTCAATGTGCAGGATAGATGCCATTATGTGTTTTTGTACTTAAATACAATATATATAGCTAACAGAAACTGCAATGTTCTTTTCGTGAAAAACTTTGTTTGAAGCGGACGAATTTACAAACTCAAATTCATGAAATCCGAAGTCATATCGTCTGCTTGCATTTTTAGGAGGACTTATAAATAGCTGGTTTTAAACACGGCTTATTAAACAATTCTTGCATATTTATTGACATAGAAAAATCACCTATTATAATTAAGCAAAAACTGTAGAAATATTTCCTTACATTTGAAATCGGTTGTTTGAGAAACTCCGTATGTCCACAGAAGTTAGTTTTGAGATATTAAAAAAATTGACAATAATATTCTATTACTGTTCCCAGTTAGGGTAGCAGTTCTGCAGTTATGTCCCCAAACCACAGATACAAATGTTAAAAATTGTGACCATAATATCACAATTAATCCTCTGGACATGTGCGGTTTCTCAAACAAATGACGTAAAATGGAACACAATGTTCTTTTGGTTGCAAACAATGTGTGTTATAGGTACTGTAAATAAAACTATTACTTTTTACATACCATGAACTATTGTATTACAGGCAACAATTAATACAAGTGTTGAACTAATTGCCATGGGTGGCAATAATCGCCAACAATGTAAAATTCGTACTGCTTTCAAGGAATTGGATAGTTAATCTTCACTACTTACAATTAAAAAAAAAACTGAATCATGACATAAAATTAAGGTTAGTTGCTCAATGTTTGCAGCATCAGTTGTTGGCCACTGAAATATTTCTGCATAAAATTCATTCACTATTTCAGGCGTAATAATTCTCTGCAAGTTCTGGATGTTTCCAATATTCTTTTTGTTTATTGGCACACAACCGTCTTTGTAAGCTTATTCCGTTGGCATATCTGGCTTACCACTGGACGACTTAAGTACAAGCGTATGATCAATGAGTCCATTAATGAATGTTCTTGCTTGAACTGTTCCAATGTTGTCAACAGAATATACGAATTTCATGAAAGTTGGGATATTGAAATGCTGTTTCTGATTAAGTGGCACACTCCTTGGATAAGAAGACTGTTGATATTACGGTTTTCTCAATTAACTGAAATCTTTAAACTTTCGATTTCTGTGTTATTTGTGTACGGACATGTGTTGTTATAATATGAACTGATGCAGCTTGCCTCCTTTAATTATCTCCTGTGGATATCTAAATTTTGCAAAAAAATAAATATGTGCGATTTCTAAAATAAACCGATTAATTTGCAAAGTAACTTTTTTCTGCCTATGGAATTCGAAAGCACATAACTTTTCAGAGAGAAAAAACATACACTGGCAGTATAAGAACTTTCATGACATGATACCGGGAAATAAATTATGATAATAATTCGTTCAGGCACTGCTCCCAGGTTAGGCAGCTCCTTAAGAGCTAACAGAAGTAGGTACAATGTAAAAATCAAATATAAATAAAACATTAGAGATCACGTCGGGCATTTGGTTTTTATGAGCTTTTACCAATAAGAGAACTTTTCTTCTGTAACACCATATTGCTCGATATAAGGTTATATATTGGTTCAGAGTTTATTATAAAAAATAAAAACACATTCACCGATAATGAACAAAAATTTTATAAACTTTGAATAATTGAAGGTAATATTCCTGCAAATAATTAAATTACTTAGGCATAAAACTGGGAATGATTTATGTAAACATATACATTAAATACTTTCGGATATCTAATAACTAAGACAAATACATTTGTTAACAACTAGTAAAATGTTACATACTATCAAAGTTTTCATTTAAGTGTTATTCATACCGATAAATGATTGCTAATGTTATCTTTGTTAAGAAATTTTCTTTTTTCACAATATTTCGTTTAAATATTAACGAAATTTTTTTTTCAAATGTTAAAATATAATTACTATTCAATTTTATTTAGGTATGTGAAGAAGTGGAATTTGATGCTTTAGACAAAATAGTTCACAAGAAGAGAAAGTCCCCGCTTCTTCTAAGTAGCATTAATTCGTATATTGGGAGTACTGGTTCAGCTACAAGTTTGTGCTCCATCGCCAAGGTAGTGATTGCTATGGAGAGAGGACTTATTCCAGCCGACATCAACGTTTCTCCAACACCTAGCAGTCCTGCCTTTACCGAAGGAAAACTGAAGGTAATATACCTGTGGTAAATTATCTTTATAAGTGATTTGTGTTAATTTAATTAATTTACCCAATTACACAACGGCCATATAGAGCTTCTTGTGAGATATATATGTAACCATGCGATTAGCAGCGTACCTCATCACATTCTTCTTGATTCTGCGAAGGGGAGAATAAACACTGGCAACATACCACAATAAGCCACGTCAGCCAGCAGGAAAATGCCAAATGAGATAGGCCAACTAGACCCCTCCACCCGCAGGAGAGCTTTCATCCCTGTTATGCCCACCTAGCAGCCTGTTATTGCAGATACAAGTGACAGGTAATGGACAAAACACGATTACACAGATAGAACAGATAGGTTCTATTGCCAGCCATCATTTTCTGCAGGCAAAATAATTTAATGAAGTGGGAAATTACATATCTACATAAGTAGGATATGTGCGCAATATCTAACGATATTGACTAGAGTGGGCGGGTTACACTGTGTAGTATTAAGAATGAGTATGGAAATAACAAATCATATGGCTGGTACAGAGTGCGATAGTGAAAAATGCACAGCAGTAACCAATTCTTGTCTTACAAAACCATTATTCTTAGCTACTGCTGTTATCAGATTACACTTCTGTTTACGACTTGGTGCTTGAGTGTTTGGTGAGTTTTGTAAGCGTAGGCGTCATGTGCACTGAAAATGTACTTTTATATTTGTTAATATTGGAAATAGAAGCACGAGTCTAGTAGAAGGAAATGGGTGGTTCGTTTGTGGGGAAGGGAGGGGGGAGAAAGGGAGACGGAGCTCGGTCCCTCGGCGGCCATCTTGGATTTTCCCCAAAATTTCTATTTTTTCCTTCAAATGTTACTTACTACCTCAAAATCTGCTCATTTTGACTTAAAATTCCCCTATTTACTTCAACATTTCCCAAATTTCCCTCCAAAGATCGAATACTTGTCCCAAAATCAACATTGACCCTCCGGCTACTTAAAGCGGCAAACTGACACAATTTCGCGAGTCAGATCGAGGCCGTTACAAGGAGCCGCCATTTTGTTGGCGCGGCCATCTTCTCTTCTGGAAGGTAATGCTCTGACATAATTGGTCTAGAATATTCGTTATACCATGGCAGTCGCCATCTTGCATTCTAGATTGTTATGTGCTCTCAATCTTCAAGGATTTAAATTACTATAATTACTCCTATTATATTTTATTCTCTATCATTCTTATGCTAGTCGCCACCTTGCCTAGTATATCACTCTTCAAGGATTTGACTAGAATATTCATATTATTTTTCATGCCATATCATTCTGGGTCAGTCGTCATCTTGACTTCTAATGACCATGCTAAATCACTCCTTCTGGGAATTGGTCTATAATATTCGATATGCTATGGAGGTTGGGATCTTGTCTTCTAGATTGTCATGCTCTCTCATTTTTTCAGAAATTTAAATACCTAGAAAATTCGTATTATTTTATGCTCTATTATTCTTATGGTAGTCGCCATCTTGCCTAGTCTATCACTCTTAAAATACTTGACTTGAATATTCGTATTAATTTTTCACGCTTTATCATTCTTGGCCACTCAGCATCTTGCCTTCTAAAAGACCATGCTCTATCATTCCTTCTGGTAATTCACTGGCCATATATGTCGTCGTCTTGCCTTATAGAATGTCATGCTTCTCTTATTCGTTGTCTAGAACATTCGTATTATTTTATCATGCTCTGTACTTTCGGAGTAATCTCAATCTAGCCTTCTGGAAGGCCATGCTCTATCATTCCTTTGAGTTTTGACTAGAAAATTCTTAATGTATTTCTCGCATAGCCATGATAGTAGCCATCTTGTCTTCTAGGAGGTCATGCTTTCTCAATCTTCAGGGAATTAATTGACTAGAATATTAGTATATTTTTCTCATGCTCTGTCATTCTGGGAGAGTCACCAAAATTCCTTCTGGAAGACTCTCTAATTCTTCAAAGATTTAAGTGACTAGAATATTCATATTATTTTTTATACTCTGTCTTTCTTATGGAAGTTGCCATCTTGTCTATACTGTGATATGTCATTCTTCAGGGATTTAACGGAATAGAATATTAGCATTATTTGCTAATGCTCTATCATTCTGATGCAGTTGCCATTTTGTCTTCTAAATGACCATGCCTCATCATTCCTCTGGATATTGATTAGAAAATTCCTTGTGTATATTTTTGCATACTTATAACAGTCACTATCATGCCTACTAGGAGGTCATGCTCTCTCATTCCTTCAAGGATTTAACTGACTATTATAATTATTTAATTCTGTATAAATTGTTATCATAGTTACCATTATTCATTCTAGAAGCCATGTTCTGTCATTCCATTGGATATCAAATTATTTAGATTATCAATGTTTCTCTTGCTCTATCATATCCGAATAGGAAGTAGCTTTCTTTCCAGAATGTCATTTTCTCATTCCTTCAGGTATTGACTAGAAAATCGGTTAGTCATATTTCATATATCTATGTCAGTCGTAATCTTGCCTTCTAGAATGTCATCCACTCTCATTTCTTTGGCGATTAAATTAATCAAAATATTAGTGTCATGTATCATGCTTTCTAAATGGCAATTCCTTCCGGGGGACGTAATTAATTATAAAATTATTGATCGTTCTCTGTCACTCATGTGGGACAGCGCACATGTCATCTCGTCACCACTGGCATGTATTTATTTATAGTGGGACTTGACTGTCTAGAACAATGCTTGCATTTACTGGAAGAAATGTATTATTTCCTTGGTTGTCAACTTTAATTTCTGAATGTTCATGTTGTATATTTCTGGTGCGTCAATTGACCAGGATATGCCTTGCATTCCCTTAGAATATTCGTCACTGTCGTATTCGGTTAAAATTATTGTTCTGTAATTCTTATAATGGATAAATTGTCTAGAATGTGATTTTTAGGGGAATATTTGCTTAGGTTTATTGTACTATCATTCCTACGGTGGATTAAATAGAATATATCTTACCAATGCATGTTTAATTTCGTTACAGCGCTACCTTGAATATGTCAGAAGGTCGTCTTCTACAACCTTAACATAATGGCGGAAATAATGTCTCACCGAAGTTACAGTATTACATTCTACGTCTCCCCTTCGTGACGCAATGCAGCAATCCTTATGTACACATATTTGCTTAAACTACAAGTATGGTTGTTGTATTAAGTCAATCAGACAATCATTACCTTCCAATAAACGACACTTCTTTTACCAACTGTAAATTCCGTCAATATTATTTCCATACGTAGACATTCCAATCTGAAGAAATAATTTATATTTCTACACAGCACATCACTACAAATCAGAATCGCTGTCTCGAAGAAGCTCAGAACTAGTGAGCAAATAGAGCTTAAATTTTTTCTAGGCATAAAATGACTTTAAAACCATTGCAATACGCTCATCACATATATAAGTTTTAAAATTTCACAAAAATAAGTGGGGAAAATCAGTAAAATGGAAGTGGACTAAAGATTAAATACTTAGTATATAAATACAAGCTACATATATGATTATTTCGCCAAAGAATAAAAACGAACAAAAAAATAATCTTTAGAGAGGCATACATTAGGTCGAAATCACACAGATATTCAAACACCAAAGAACCGTCAAGGAAATCAATTACATCTCAGAGGATTTTTCATTTGATTCGACATGAGTTAAACTGTGGATTACTGTCAACAAGAAGTGCACTGTCACATTAGCAAATACTTTGACGACTACGAATTTATATTTAGCCAGCTTGTTTCCAGCATATCTATTCTAGAAGCATTAAGTTTTCTCTAAGGAAGAAAACATTAAAATATACTAAACAGCTGCTAGAGCTGTGAACAAAAAAACTTAGTTTCCATTTATAGGATTCCTTCCCTGATGAAAAAGTAAATTTTTAAAAAAATTAAGCTCGAGAAATACAGTGCATTGCAAATACTTTGACGACGACTCATCTCTACTCGTTATGCTAGTTCCCCACTTACATTTCCACAAGAAATGAATTCTCGATCTTCTACGCCACGTTGATAACAAGCAGGAAGTCATGAATGTGGTAGCTAGTAAAATAATAAATATAATTTAGGAAGGGTACCTAAGTGTTAAGGTACCGTACCCCGGAATGCAGAACTGTGGCTGGGAGACATCCATAGGCATCTATCTAAGGTTTGCGTGCAATGAGACCCTACTACTACAATGATGGTGTGTCAGAATTACCAGGAAGAGCTGAAGTGTAAGTACCACGAGAAAACCCTCCAACCAGCTCATGTCAAAAACTTTGGGGACCAGTCCCTGACGAGGAATCGAACTCAAATCGCTTTACTGGAGAGGCGAGTGATCAGGCCACTACACCACCATACCTCCATTTGAATGTTTACTCTGTTGGGGTGATTGTAATGATTGTTAGAACTCACAGTTTGCGATCAAAGAAATATTGGCGTTCCACGTAGGCAGCAGACGAGACTGTCTCCGTCTGAACAACTTCGCACAGGTAAATCGAGTTAATTCCACGCTAGTACCTGCCTTCACTTCTTGGGACAGGGGAACGTAATTGATAATACGACCACAATGAAGTGGTTTGAACATTTGAATAACAGCTTTATCAGTTAATTAAAATGGTTTATTTAATATATAAATTATTTTCACATTCATAATGTATTTACTATTTCTTTATCGATGGTTGAAGACTCAAGTCGCATTAGGGAATTAAAAGTTTTTGTGCGAGATCTGTAGTGGACTTATATAATTTGATCTCAGTTGTAAATACTTGACGGCAGATAGTGTCCAACCTGACCCCTTTATAGTCATTTATTTTTACTCACGACAAATTTTCTGTACACAATTTCAATGCTGCTTTCGATGTAATCTAAATTATAAAGACGTGCTTTTGTTGTCTTGATATATTTCTTGCATTGCTCGTTCGGACTTTACTACGGTTTAGTGTAATCATGCTCTAACAATATATTATATTTCAGAGAACCATTGTTCTTCATCTCCGTCGTAAGTTGACGTATTATATACGCTTTTATACTGTCAAGAAATGTGCAAATGTTTTCCGATATTTTATATGTATTGGTTGCAATGTATGTCTTCATGTAACTCCGAAAAGCAAATCCCTACTATGTGTTTCCGTTACCATACGGCGTATTTGATGCATGTAAAAGCCATAGCTTTACACATTTTTACACGCTTGTTGTATTCATTGTAGCAGAATCCGTATTCACTTTTCCGTATATAGAACTTGCGACCGCACTTGTAACATCCCAGAGTCAAGCTGCAGAGTCCAGTGGTCTTCGTACATGTTCTCTCGTGTCGCCGTGCATTACAATTTTTACTGAAAGCCTTGCCACAATATCAGCATGAATATATAGACACACATGAGCCAGCACTTACGTCTGCATTCCCCGAAGTGCTATAGTTTCAAGTACGTCGCAAGGCATCACATTGATTTGCTTAGTAGTACATTTTTTTTATGCCTATGTAGAGTGTCAGTGCGTGCAAACACTCGTTGACACTTATCATATCGATATTCAGTACTGGAAGGATTCATCTTGCATTTGCTAATTCCATGTCGCTTCCCATCGTGGGCATACGCGAACGTCTGATCGCAGTAGTTGCAAGAGTGTCTAGTAGCAGTTGTCGGTACTCTTGATTTTTCTTGAAAGTCATTGCTGACGGTATGGAATAACTGTTCTTCAGATAATAAAGGATATGTAGAGGATTGATGCTTTTGCATGAACTCTGATATCTTTTTGAGTTGTTGTGATGTACAAACTGAATGTTTGATTTTTCACAATAGTGTACAACACGATTCGCATTCTGATGACCACCTTCTTCGTTCTGCCGTATGTTTTTGCTCTTCGTAAACTGTTTCATGCAGTTAGAACAACTTCGCTACATACGTTATCCATTTTCACTGCAAGACAGTAACCCACAGTTTAACTCATGTCGAATCAAATGAAAACAAACATATGATATGTAACTGATTTCCTTGACGGCTATTTTGTGTTTGAATACCTGTATGAAATCGACCTTATGTATGTGTCTCTCAAAACTATTTTTTATTCGCTTTTATTCTTCGGCGAAGTAATCGTATACATAGCTTGGATTTACATACTAAGTATTTATTCTCTAGTTCCCTTCTCTTTTACTGATTATACTTAATTTATTTTTGGGAAATTTTAATGCTACTATGTGTGATAAGCGTATTTCTACGGTTTTAATGGCATTTGATGCCTATAAAAAATATAAGATCTATTTTCTCACTAGTTCTTCGCTTCTTGGAGACAATGGTGCTGATTTGTAGCGATGTGCTGTGTGAAGATTTATTATTTATTCAGGTTGGAATTTATACATGTTGTAATAATAGTGACGGATTTTACATTTGGTACAAGAATTATCGTTCATTAGAAGTCTATGATTGGCCGTTTGTTTTAAATCTACAACAATACTTGTAGTTTAAGCAAATATGTGTAAAAATTATATCTGCACTGCGTCAGGAGGGAGAAACGTAGAGTGTAATACTGTAACCTCGGTGAGACGCTATCTCCACCATTATGTTAAGGTTGTAGAAGACGACCTTCTGACATTGAAATGACCATTTTCCCTTTGTCAGGAAAATGGCATTTCATGAGACATAATTTTATGTATTTGGGCGCTTTAGTTCCGCGCCTGCCGCAAGGAGGGCGCCAGCACACGTGAGCGTTGTTTTCGGTGGCGGCCACCAGGTGTGGTCAGGGAGGGAGCGCGCGCGGCTGTGGAAGGGAGTTGCTCGCGAGTCGCGGGAGA